>JADHZA010000072.1:0-69212 GCA_018831705.1 Torrubiellomyces zombiae | reverse complement strand
AAGCCCCAAAGCTCCACTCTCACATAATCCATCCCAAGTCAGTGCTGTTGCCCCAGTGTATCTTCTATCATGCATCATGCATCAAGTCTCAAGTAGTCCGGATGATTTCGGAGAGCAAGCCAGCTTCGACACCCAGTAACCTCTACTGAGTTCAAACTCCCAGTGCAGGCCGGGGACCAGCATTCATATCATCTTTTCCCTGAAAGCCATGAATTCGCGAAGGCGCTCCTCGTGGTCTTCACAAGCTTTGCTCCACCGTCGTCGCACGTCATTGTCCTGTTGAACCAAGTTATAGTAATCCTGAACTCCGCCTCCGCCCCGGGTTCCGAGGAAGTCATATCCTTTCGACTCCCTCTCTTCCGCAACAAGCGAGTTGCGGGCAGCGAAGTGGTCTACCACCTGCTGATTGAAGCTGTCCCACCCTCTCATGTAGACTTCAAATTCTCCCAGATACCTATCCCATGACTTCACGTTTGGCTTCAGCCCTTCGATAGCGACGGTTGGAGGCAGCGTGGGAGCCGACGGAGGTACTGGGAAAGCCAAAGGTTGCGCCCGAGGGAGTGAAATCGATGGACTATTTGCTGGTCTCGATTCAAACGGCAAGTTGTCTTGAAGATCAACGAAAGACTTCAATCCCGTCCTTTGTTGTGTAAATGGAGCCACATTTTTCAATTCGGCAAAGCTCGCTCTGAACTCGTCGGTATCCTCGGATCCAACTAAATTCGTGTCGAGTGGAATTTTCGCCGGTCGTTGTGGTTGACCATCTTCGTGAGTGATATCAACGCGACCAGACCGCCAATCTGGGCGTGAAGGCTCTACGGGGATGTTTCGTGCCCCAGCAGAGGGATCCGGCGCCGGCTCTAGAGGCGTTGATGATGGTGAGTCTATGTCCATCGCCTGCGGGCTATCTGCTGCGGTCGATTTGGCTTGAGCGTTCCGTCCCTTCCATTCGTATGTTTCCTCTTCACTACTACTGTCGTCAATAATTGTAGCAGCACCAGCCATCGGTTTTGCCTTTGTCTTCCTAGAGCCCGGGCGACTCAAACGGGTGGGCGAGGACGATGACCCAACATGTACTTTGGGTATGAAGGTCTGTGGTCCAAATTTGTCGTTCCAGCCATCGGCGTTGAAACCACTGGTAGATTGAGTCGGGCCAGTGGCAACATTCGTACCGTCTCCTTGCATTGATATGTGCTCCTTTCCTGATGAACGATCGGGAATAATCGGCCCTTCTGATGTTCCTGCACCAAATGGATAAGGCTCCGTGACATCGCCATTCACGAAACCAGTGTTGATGTCCTTAACACGACTCTTCGAGAATCTGTTTTCCATCGGAGGAGATGTCTGGTCAAAGGTTCCATCGTCGACATGGAATGTAAAGCTAAAATGGTCAGATGTGTCAGTACATTTCTCATTGACCCTTGTCCGGTGTGGCTGAAGGCCTGATATCGGCTCCCACGATTGGTCAGACTGCTGACTATAGCCCTGATTGTTGATCAGCTCGCGAAGAAGGAAATTCTGCCTCTTCTCGAAGGGCGTGAGCTCAACATGGGCGTTCTGGGTTCCACTCGGAGCCCAGTCTTGGTGGCGCGATCCAGAAGCCTCACCATAGAAGCTCGCTGTCTTCCAGATAGAGTGAAGCCGGTGATTGCGAAAAGACTTCTTCACGCCAGTCGGCAGGATATGAGAGGCTTGATATCCATCGCAAAGTGGTTCATACATTGATGATTCTTCGTCGCCATGGCCAGCCATCGAAGCTAGTGCAGCGGATGAATCAGCTTCGAGTACAATATTGCGTGGCCTAACGTCTTACTTGATTTTTGGGGAGAAGTAGTTCGTCGTTGACTAGTTTCACCAACGTTTTGAGAGGTATTGGTGGTGTTGTGCGCATATGATTGTTTATCATGTTGAAAATTGAAAGAGGCGTCGCTGTGCATGCCAGAAGTGCCGTCTGTTCCAAGAGATGCGTTGTTACTGGGGGTATCATTGACATTTACGCCGGGATTTGGTCCAGACTTTGCATGTGTACCGGTCTTGGAAGAGCCGTCGTCCGAACTAAGTGGCTCGTCCCTGTAGTGAGCTTGTCGAGCGCTCTGAGCTCGTCCAGTGGGTATGCCGTCAAACGGATTTGTTCTTTCGCCTCCATGCGACATGTACGGTGAGCTCTGGCGTGAATCTGTGAAGCTTTGAGCATCTCTGAATTGACTCAAGGGGTCAGGCATCGGAGCCACGTCCGGTTGAGACGACTTGAACCGATTGCTTTGAGCATGAACCGAGCCTGTCTTCGACCCATAGGTAGATTGCGATGCTGAGGCCTCGTCACCCGACTTGGCTGCCCTAGGATAGTTGCTGGCCTTTCTTGACCCAAATGACGCCTGAGCCCTTTGTTTCGCAGATTCAGTACGCGGCGGCTCGGGGCGAGGGGGAGGAGGAGGAGGTGGTGGTCGAGATTCTCGTTGGGAGCCCTTTCGCATATTCTCGAACGCACGAGCAGCATTTCTCTTAGTTTCCGAATCAGTAGATGCCTGCTGCTTGGCTGTTGGCGGAACGCCGCTGGAGAACCTGGACTGCCATCGTTGGGCTCCAGATGTCGCAGGATTGCGCGTCGCTGCATTGTTGCGCCGTGGAGGAGTTGGGAATTGTTGCCCAACATTCTGCCAGGGATTCCCTCTCACGCCTGAAGCTGCAGAAAACCGGGCAGATCGTCCAAGTGTAGCGTCGTATTTCGCCTTCTCTTGAGCGTCCGACAAGACCTCGTTCGCAGCCTGAATGATTTGAAATTTTGCGTTGACCTCCTGCTCTTGACCTGGATTGCGATCGGGGTGGTATTTCAAAGCTGTACGCATCGTCAGAATACCCTCCAAAATTGCTGGTAGAACACATCGCACCAAGCTTTCGAAACTGTTTTTTGACCTCTTGAATGTCTGCCGTCGGCGGCAACTCCAGATCAGCATAGTAGTCCCTGGTAGCTGCCATCGCAAACTGGGGTCATCCAGTTGCTAGAGGCAGTCGCTTGGGACAGTCTGATCCAGTCCGGTCTCTTTGATGCCGATCACCATGTCAGATCGAGCGAGAGAAAGTCGGATAGCAATCGAAGCACTGGAAGGGAACAAAGGCTAGGTCGACATAGCAAGTGTTATGGGTTGCAAAAAGAGGTCTCAGGTAATTACTAGAGATAGGATCAGAATCAGTGACATGTCATTCGCGCGGACTGATGGCTAAAAGCCTGTCGAGGATGACGCAGCAACGAGTAAAGACTCGTCTGTCAAGCAGTCGGCAAAGTGCTCTCACCTGTACGATGTTTGTCAGAAGCCCATCCGTGGGAACAAAAGAGTGTCAGATGACGTTTGGGCTAGTAGGGTATGTATACACATGGGAGAAAAATCTTTGGTGAAGTCGAGGCCCTAAAGGGTGAAGGGTGGTTGTGCCAGCACCTGTAGTAGAGGGATGACAGGTAGTACAATTTCAGATGGCAGTGCCGTGGGAGGAGGGTATCAGTTGGCAATGACCACTATCTATCTACCTAAGCTGGTGGCGCAACGATAAGTAAATCACGGCAAAGCTGGCGGGACCATTATCGAGCATGCATTCGCGAGGAGTATAATCAGCAGATAAATCAACCGGTTTACCCACCTACTTCTGCAAGTAAGATCATACTCGTAGACCGTTGCTGCAAGATCAGCTGCAGGTTGTTATCCACGACCTTGGCACATTTAGTGGTAGAGGTAAGCAATCTAGCCGCAAAGCCATCCCCGCGGTGACGCACGGTGGCGGAGGAGAGCTTGTGGCTGAGCAGTTGCTCATGAATGTGGTCCCCCTACGGAGTACGCTGCTTACCGGTGTCATATGTTCTCTTGCACAAATACCTACACGGGCTCGCAACCTCACACATGGCGTATGACGTACCATCCTCTCCAGCAAGTAAGTCGACCGTTGGGATATTCTTGACCTGGACATTTGCTCACTACTACGAGTTGTACGGACGTTGGGCATGTACTATGGACATTGGGGTAGGATTCCAGAATTGGTGACGCCGTACTTTGAAGCATACATGGATTATCCTACCGAGCTTGATACTCGGTAAAGCTGGTCTGGTCAGGTCCTACCGAGCGCTCCGGTGTTTATCTTGTAAAAGATATCGAACTCAACAGGCTGCATTCATGAGCTTCCAATGATGAACAATATTGAATCGTAAGAGGGGGGCGTGTCGAACCTCCGGCTTGGGCTCCAATCACGTCAGCCCAAGATGAGAGCGAATTCTCCAATGAGGTTTGCCCTTTGGACCTGACTGAGTTTAACATTGTGCGAGGCTCGCAATATTCATGTTGCAACAGGCTCACGTATACCCATAACAACCGGGCTCATTGGATGGTGTTGCCCAGACCGTTCTGCTGATGCAAGAACATCATCATCTGGATTGTATAAGAGAAACATGAATTCCTAGTCGACGAGCCCCGCTTTCTCCGATGCCATCTTCGCTTCCATTCTTCGCCGTGCCGCCAGTATCATTTCGTCTCGTCTCCGCTGCAACGCAGCCTGCCGCTCCTCTCGATTCGAGCTCCATCCTCTGTCCTTGCCTTCGACCACGGGTATCGTATTGCTGACTTGGCTCGCCAGATTGTAGCGGGTTATTAAATTCGGCTGCGTCGGTTTCTGCGCCTGTCTCGTTGCTGACGTAGCACTTCCTCTTGCCGGCGTCTGATCAGGCGGAGGCGGGGGCTGAAAAGTGACAGGAGGCTATAGGACAAATCAGTAACGTGCCGAACGTATTGCGCAGCCTTCAATCGAAGACGGCCAGCGATGAGGACACGTACAGTTTCCAGGCGGCCTGCCAATATGCGCTCCGTTGTGCTTTGGACACTTCCATTGTTTCTTTGTAGATCCCAAAGGATGCTGCGCCTATCGGTCTGCGGAAACATTTGTTGTATCATCTCGATTGCAGCTTCGCGCGACCTCGTAATAGCCTCCGACGACCTCCCAGGCGTCCGCGACGGCGTGCCAGAGAAAAAGAGATATCGCAATATTAGACCCGAGAATAGTAATATTGCTGCCAGATACGGCAGCGATATCTGTTCGTTCGACATGTCTCGGTCGTTGCGCTACGTATGTTTCGTCGTATTAACAGCGGATGATCCAGGCGCTGCATAGATAACGAGGGGAAGAAAGAGATGCTTTGGTGACGATGAGACAATGAGCAGCTAAACGAATCCGACTCCAACTACAATCAAGCAACGAAGTCGTACCAAAAGCAGTGTCCGAGAGGACTTCATGAAAACATAAACGGTGGGAAGGGCGTAAAATTAGTGATAGGTTATCGAATAGGAGATGATTTGGGCTGGAGACGGTCGGAGTCTTGGGCGTTGCCACCTTTGTAGGCGGAACCTCGGCTAATCCGTGACTACATATTACAAATAGGCCGAGTCCTCTACTCGTATTACTCCGCAGAATCGTAGATCGTAGATAATCTCACATGAAGCCTGCGAGCATTGATTGCAGATCGGCGCGACAGTCTATTTTCTTCCCACATGCGGTGTTTCTCTCCTTTTTAGTCTTAAAGACCTTCCTCTACAAAACATTGCCTCACATACAGGTAGGTACTCGTCTACCAAGGAACGTCCGTCCCCCGTTATGACATGTGAACGTCTCACTCCTCGAAAAACTGACGCCGTAGACGCGATCGAGCTTCGGGGTGCGACCCTGTGTGCGAAACATCGCTTTTCAATGACAAGGCCATCACATGATTCACAAAAATAGAGGCTCCCGATTTGGGTGGTCAATGTATGTCAGAGTTTCGACGCCAAAGGCCCAGTCTATTCGTCGCAGATGTACACAAGCTTGTCACCTCTGACGACCGAACGCCCATAGTTTCGATTCTAGTCCTGGGCGGGCTATCAAGGCTCCTGAAAAATACCACGTGAGTTCGCCATCCGATCGATTATCCCTCAAACTTGTTGCGTTGCAGGTGCCTGGGTCACTGTCGTGTCCAAGTCGCCGTAGTGCAATGTCAGTTCTCTCTGAATGGGCTTTGATTAGTCCCTGGTCAACATGAGCGATTGCAGATGGTCCTTACTCTATCCTTCTGCCATGTGCTTGTGTTCCATACAATGTAATACCCCCGTTCATGGTTCGGACTCAGAATGTGCGGATTCATGTTCTCGTCCTTCGTGAGCCATATTTGCAGCTTTTTATGCCATCTCCAATTCCGAGAATGTCTAAAGTATCTGGTTAGCGCCTGTTGCTTCCCACAAACGAGGCGGACAACATACAGTTCGACAGCAGCCATTTGTTGTTTGGCGTCGGCCGGACAGCTGTAGAATATCCAGAACAAGGTCTCTTCATTGAAGTTTTGGATCTTCGTCTCGATCGGTTGAACGTTTGTCACGCTGTAGCAGTCGGGAAGTCGGAATTTAGCGGCATTGACCGTTGGTCTCGGTGGAGTCTCGTCAAAAAGAGAATACACTTGCGTTGAGATAGGGCTATGACTGTCAGCTTCACCAAAGTTCTGTCCGAGTCTATTGGCTGGTCCTTACTCCTGGGAGTTGAAATCCAGACCCAAGGTGTTTGGATCCATGCCAAACACCATCGCCTGGTAGTCAGGATAGTTGGTCATCAACGTCCTCAACCCCTTGATACCCCATTTATCAACGTCTGCCATTCCAGACAAAGGGTCGAGTGGTTCCGGTGATTGATTGTCCTGGTCATCCAAAGACTTTCTGATACCACCCTCCGTCCCGATTACTCCTAGAGGGTTGCGACCGTCTATCCTGGGTGCGGAATCAGTTGCGTTCGGCTTGCCTAAGCTGTCTCTTCGAAATGGGGACTGTTGCAATGCCTCGTCCTCCGGAAGTTGCCGCTTTATATCTTGAAAACGTCCAGGACCTGACGATGTCAGCATTCGAAGACCACCAAGATCCCGGTCTCCTCCATCGTACCTATGGCAGATGGTGTTCGTGCGTCGTTTGCTCGACTGTTGGCAGACAACGCATTCAGTAGGCCATTGCCCCGCAAAGCCTGACCTTGCCCGGCCCCAGAGCTTAGAGATCCGTAGGATGTTGTTGAGCCTATTAGATTGGAGTTACGATCCGATCCAGCCTCTCCGGTCGCCGATCTGTTCAGCGGAGGAAACTCGTCGCCGCTTGATTGTCCTTGACCGGGTGCTCCTGGATGCCCGAAGCGGAAAGCGCCTTGGTTCGGTTGAAGTCGTGATGCCGCGGAACCAAAGAGGTCTTCTTGCCCCGTTTGTTGGGCCGAGCTCGGAGTTGACTGGTTCCGCTGTATAGGCGCGCTCACATTTCTGGACCCATTTGACGACCACATAGATGCCGGGCTCGGAGTATTTAGTTGAGAGTTGTTCGATAGCGATGGGAATTCCCTAAGCGATTTGGCTGTTAGCCATGTGAGAACCGCAGATGTTGGACAACGTCGACCAATTCTTCACAGCTGTAAGCTGGGGTGCGGCAGACTGATCAGGCTCAAGGAGTAACACCACAGTACTCGTTCTTCCCCTTTCCCCTTGACAACCATGTCATCGCATGCACGTTCCACAACGCGATATTGCAGGTGAGCCACAAGATCGGGGCAGCGCAGGGCGCCTGCTCTTGTTCCGTCACGAGGGCTGAGAATATAGGAAATGAGAGACGTACGACGGATCGAGTGAAGCGGCAGATTGCGAGCCGCCTATGCTTTGCGCAAAGCTGAGACTTCCTCCTATTTGTCGAGATTGGTTCTGGAATGCAGCGCCACTCATCGATATGTTTCCGTTGAATCCCCAATTAGACGTGTTTGATGCTATTGTCGTCAGATACAGCAGTTAGTTAAGCCGGCCTAAAATGCGCATAAAGCTCGGATCTCTGAATACCTAGCTTTCCGTTGGGTAATCGGCTCGAAACTGAACGTCCTGGCTGCTGCGGCTGCTGTTGCCCTACGTAATTGCCGGGCATACCCCGTAAGGTCTGTGGTACTGGTCCTGTCAAACGACGACTGTGTTAGTATTGTTCCCTCCATTCGAATTTGCGTGAGTAAAGCATCCGCTATGTCTAGAGAATAAATGATTGCTTTCGTATAGCGTCAAGATAGTTGCTAGCCCCGTAGATTTCGATATAGATGAATCGTGAGGTTCCTGTCCAGATCTGGGTCACCACGGAAAGCCTAAGCCAGCTCGGCAGTTTATGCCACGCGTGCTCGGTGTACTGATCGAACAAAGTACAGGGCCACGTATAGAATGTCGTTCGACTGGCGCGATCTACCATCGCGAAGCTGGACTGGCGTTTCTTGTCGAGGTAATCGAATAGCAAACGGCGGGGTCTCGAGGCTGAATCCTAGAACAGGGGGGGATTGGGACGTGTCCTACCTGAGCGATTCATGGTGTCCGTTACTGGTGATAGCCCAGTCGCGATGGCGCGCAACGCTTCCCGCTCGTATGTTGAAGAGTGATTCGTGTCGTGGCTCAGAGGTTGGTGTCTTCAGTAGACCCATCAATAGGCTTGATGTTCACCTTTTCCCCATGCATCGACGGAAAGGCTGCAGCCAGCCTCAACTCGCAAACGCTGGTCGGATACAAGTGGGTCCGAGCCGAAGACGGCCTTGAACCAATCACGCAGCCGCAAACCAGTTCCTAGCCAGTCTGCACTCATCGAACAAGGCGCGCGACCCACGTATTAGACAAAGTCTCTGAGTGCCCCCGACCAGAGAACAGCAAACAGCTGACTGCTGAACAGGCACGACAGGTTGTCGAATGGCCTCGGTGGCCGCTACAAGCTGCTATACTCAACATACTAGCTCGTCATTCCTCAGGTACAGTCTGTAGTAGCTATCCAACTATTACCTTTCAAATGCTTGGGGAGGTTTGCACCAGAAGATTGGCCTCTGTCCAAGCCACTCACCTATTTGCGGCCTCAAGCTGTACGCAGGCTATGTTCTGTTAGCAGGCACAACATCTGTAAGCGGCCGCAAGCTCTGTTAACAGCCCCGGGCTCTGCTGTTGATAGCTCTGTTCACCGCTGTGCCATTATCTGTCGTCCCTTTGATTGCCGAATTTGCCGTTGGCCGGCCGGCTGGCTGGCTGGCTGGCTGAGTCTGACATATGCCAAAACAAGCCTTGATCGCCCGTCAGTTGACTGTGCGATTGAAACTATCTGTAAAACTGGCTCTATCCAGTTGTCTCCCAATAAGAATTATCTTCCCCTCTGTCGGCCCTGTCTCGTCGCTATCTATGAGCTCAAAAATCTCTCGAACACCTTGAAGCATCTGGACGCTTCCATTGTGGAATACTAAACGGCCCTTTGATCGGTGGATCTCAAAGCTCGCTTCGCCCGTCGTTTTCGGCAATTCGTTGTCCCAGTGTATCGATCTTAACCATTCGTCAACTTTTCCAAGCTGGGTTTGATGAAGCTTTGGTACAGGGATCGAGATTGTCGATATCGTCTACTCAAGTCAGTAAACTGCGCTGTCGCCATGAAGGGCGATTGTTGATAGGTTGTAACTCACAGGGTCTAGATGGCTATGCCCATCAACCTGAAAGTCGGGATCCTTGAATTCATCATACGCATGCAGGTCAAGGAGAAATCCCTCTAATGTTGGAACCACGCTATGTTCGGTTATATGCAGCTTCGCGAGCCCGTTGATGGACTTTATCCTTTCCTGGACGCGGGAAAGCTCAATTTCGCTCAGGAGATCTGCTTTGTTGATGATGATGACATCGGCGTGCGAGATTTGCACGTGCGCGGTCGTCATAAGGGGACCATGGCCATCGAGTTCTTGATCGTGTTCGATTTGACCAGTCGGGTCGTCCAAGCTTCGCAAGATGTTCTTGGCATCAACGAGTGTCACGATACCATCCAGGTATATGGTACTTCCGAGGCCGTCATCTACCCAGAAAAGAGGCGCGATGTTTCCCGGATCCGCGAGTCCGGTAGTCTCTAGAAGGATGTAATCGAAGGCGCCCTTCTTTTCCATTAACGATTCTATAGCGTTTACACCAGTATCCCTAGTCAAAGTAATCAGCGGGAATGTAGTGAGGAAACTATGAGTGATACTGACTTGACGGAGCAACAGATGCACCCGTTGCCGACCTCGAGCCACTCTTCCACCCGATCATCCCCCTGATTGACGGTGAGAGACTTCTCTATGTCCAGAGCTGCCTGCACAGTCAGCATCTTCCGTGCGACTAGGGTGTCTTGAGGAGCATACAGTCTCCAAATTCTAAATTTGAATCGAGTCAGTGACTTTCCCACGAGAGGGCAGCTCAAGAGATTCATACCATTCATGATCACAGCTATCTTCTTTCCATGCTGGGCCGTTAGGATGTAATTTACTAGCGTGGTTTTGCCGGCTCCGAGATAGCCTTTCCAAGGATGAAAAATTAGCCCCCATCTCAAACCCAATCAAGCTCGTCTCGTACCTGTAACGATCGTGATTGGGACCTTGGTCAGGATCTCGTCAGCTTGAGGCTGCCCCGCCGTCTTTATCAGCTGTGGAGGGGCGTCATCGTCAAGAACTTCGAGATTCATTGTCAACCGACAATCTCCGCGCGAGGGATAAGCTTAGGAAAACGAATGGTCGAAACGGCTAATGTCGACAGGTAGCATGATATTAAAAAGAGTCGGCCTGGCTTTCACTACCCAACAGGACACTGACAAAGTGACGCATTAATCTTCATACAATTCAGGTACGTACATACTCAGACTACCCTGCAGGGGAGACGCAGGTCCTCGTTAAGTCGCAATGTCCGCTACGGGAATGCGCCCTTGCAGTTATTCAGCTTAGCGCTGCCGATGCATTTACCGAGCACCTCATCCGTTCGACCTCTCTCATGGAGTAGAGTCCATGGCCACGAAGCTTCATCCTGACTTACGAGCTAATTCCGAGTTTTCTGGGCGGCCTTTACGGAATACGAAGCAAATGAGCGGCTCGCATCCAGCTCCAAATCCCCGAATTCCCTGAACCATGGCACTGGCACCGAGCTCGCCTCGCCTGCCGAGCCCTCCTCCAGCGGCAGAAATCCAGATGACGCCCAACTCGCCATCCGGCGGAGCCACAGCCAGCCCTCATGCGGCGCAGATCGAGCGATCGGTGCTCGAGGCCAACTCGAAACGCCGAATACATCGTGGGACCAAAGCAGCAGACATGGCGACCGGCCCGCCTCTCATCCCCTTGAGCGAGGTGAGGAGACAGAAGCTCGAACGGCTCAAAGGCGACATGCTAACGCGTCGGTCTATCTGCAGCTTGATTCGGCATTCCAGCTCCAGGAGCACCTTGCTGCCCTGCACTATCACCATACAGAATCTGGCACCCAGGCGCTGACGCGAGAGACGGCGCCTCGACTCGCCCAACCTCCAGCTGGTGTCGATCGTACGATATGGCTCTACGAGCTATGTCGCTTTCTCACGTCCCAATGCAACTCACTCATCATTGGCTTCCTGTTCGACACTCCCCCGTGCAGCGCGACGACATGTCCGGAGATGCGAGCTTCGGAGTGGCAATTCCTCTGCGCTGTTCACGAACAGCCCAAGAGTTGCTGTGCCATCGATTACTGCTGCCACACCCTTGACTGGGCCGCCAATGTGGTCTCCGACCAGAAGATATTTCCCAGTCGATTCGTCATGCTCAGCGACACTCATAGCAAGAATGTCGGGCTGAAGAACCTGGTCAATGTCTTTAGGAGACTCCACCGCATATTCGCGCACGCATGGTTTCAGCATCGCAGTGTATTCTGGACCGTCGAAGGACAGACGGGCCTCTACGTCTTGTTCAAGACGGTGTGCGACTTTTACGACCTGCTTCCTGCCGAGAACTACAAGCTACCACCAGAGGCCGAGGGCCTCGAGGCAATAACTCCAGAGCCCGAAGCCGAGAGGCCCACGCCATCCATCTTGAAAGCCCCCGTGCGAGGCGCAGGAGACGATGACAGTCTCCACTCAAATAGCCGCACCAACACGCGGAGACATATCAGAAGCAGTCCGTCAACGGGAAGTGCCGTCACAACAGTGATGGAGACAGATGAGGATGATGCCGAGGGCGTTTCAAGCAAGATGCGGGATATGCATATCGCAGCCTCAGATCGGTCAGAGGCAGACACTGAAGCGGCCGATGTTCCTGTCATCGTCGACCAATCACTCATGCAAGAAGATGCATTACAATTACCACCATATTCAATGACAGCTGAAAGTCGGTCACCAAAGTCGGAAGATGGTCCAACAAGCCCTCTTAGCCCGCTTTCGACTCGCACAGACACGGAAAAGGACCCAAAGCACGATCATCCCGGGGATGTTTCCGAGCCTTCCACAGCCAATGACCAAGAATCAAAGCCAGCCATCGCTCCGGATGCTGTGGATACATCCCTCGAGCTCCAACAGCCAGGAGAAGATTCCCCGGAGGAAGTGACGGAACCTCGTGAGGATAAGACTGCGCTAGAAGAAAGCACAACAGAAAAAGCACCTGAAGCAGTTGAAGCTGGAAGAGAAGAGAAGCCAATCAAAGAGTAAACACCCCCGAGCGGCAGGCATGTACGACAGTAGCTCAATGGGATTGTATCAGAAGACAACCATGTCATTTCTGCTCCAACCTTCAGGAGGAGATATCTGTGACAGGCGTCGTAGACGAGACTAGGTCTCTGTCCTCTCTTGCGGGGTATTGTGAGGGCATCATGTCTTGTCTCAGCCAGTGGCATTGTTTTCGCAAAAAATGTGCGACTTGCGGATAGCACCCATAGCATCTGCGACGATATCCGATGCACTTTTGGCATTTCATGTATATTAGTGTTACATGGTACAGTGGCAGGTATATTGCTCGCTACCCTATTTTAACAAAACATTCAGCAGAACCTCGTTCTCGCTCAAACTCCTCACTTCCTATTCCCTTCAAAACAGCCCATATTACCTCGAGCCAGCCATGGGGTTTGATTCACGCTGAACAAGACTCGAGTCGGGAATGTCGAGCTTAGTAAAGAGCTGGCGTACTTCACGGAGGTTCTCCTGCTGTGCGTTGACAGCTGCGGCGTTTCTCTCATCTGCAAAGGCTCGAATGCTCTGCAAAATAGGTGTAAGCCCTTCGTTGTCGGGAAGCCACCAATGTTCGCATTCGGGATCACGGAAAAGCTCAGCCATCTTGATGCGACGGGTTGTGGGATGTATGAACCTAGTGTGCCTCGTAAGCTAATGAATTTTCTATGCCTGACAACATGGACAAGAGGGATGTAGGTCTCATGCAGTTCGAGGGTGAGGTCCACGGAGGGATAAAAACTTACCCCATGGTGTCCAAGAGTGCGAACCGCCGTCTGATCCACATTTGATGGCGAGCGTCTTGCGGTAGAAAGAGGGCTGCAATGGAAAGACAGGGCTGGAGTGATATGAGCGCCCCCTTTGGCTGCTCGGGCCAAATTTCAGTGGCTGCAAAGTATTCGCAGGCTGCATAGGCATGTTTCGACACCTCGGCAAACATCTGCTCCGGAGGGGTGTGTGTTGATTGAGACAAGTGCATAACCATAATGCCGTGCCATTCTGCTGAGATCAAAGTCGTCGTGAACAGAGGCTGTCGGTAGAGATGCCCAGGTTTGTACGGATCCACGATGTCGGCAGGATCCGGGAGTTTCCTGTATGAGAAGTCTGTGACCATGTAGTTTGGGTCACACAGCGCAGGATCCCATGAAGCTCGCCACTGGAAAAGCCTAGCTGTTATCCTGCGGTGCTCCTTCTCGTAGTCTTGGGGTGCGATCTGTCCTTGGCTACCACGAGCATATAGCATTGACATGTCGTATGAGATGACCCGTAATTGAGACGAGCGGCATTCGATCTTCCAACGCAGTTCGTATGGCTCCATCGTTGACCTTGAGTGAAAGTATTCAACCATGATTTCGAACCAACTTCTGGGCAAGTCTGTCGGGAAGCCACCCAGGATAGCAACGTAATTGTCGTAGCGACTATACCAATTCAAGCACATCCTTCCTATGGCGCTATCCATGATCGTGTCCGGATCGAAAATGGTGGTAAGGACTCGGAAAGCCGCTTTTTGATGCCCCATCAAGTTGACCCAATCCCCAAGGTACTCCTGAATTCGTGATTTCCCCGTTAGTGACGACCGCCCGCCGCAGGCACCGGAATGATGAACATGTACGTACCTCGATAGTCACAAGCTGTAAGATCGTCAACAGTGTCCACACGTTGTGTTGTTCTTTGCCTTGCAGAGACGCCAGCAGTAGGTTTACGCTCCTGTTGTAGTATTTCAGGAAGTCGCTTAGCTGTCCATCTGGGTTTCGCAACACAGAATGGTAGGCTGAAAATCCCACGAGAGCGTTCAATAATGACTCGTTTTGTACCGCCATCCAAGGGAGTGTCTTGCTGAAAAAGCAGTCCTCGTCGCTAGCGATACTGTAGTGATAGTTTGTCACGTTTTCCACGAAGTAGCTCAGGTGATGTTGATAGTCCAAAGGGAGGTGTGACCAGTCAGCCTTCTCGCCCATCGACATATCCAGCTGATATGGCTGAGCAGTATAACCGCCCGAGCTGCCGGCTGTCGAGTCTGTTGGAGAGGAGCTGCTCTCTTTTTGCGAGAATGTCTCCAAGCTGTGGCGGCTTCGAACTTTCCGCATCGAATGAGATTGGATTCTTCTGGAAGAATTTGGTGACGCCAATGCGCTCGTAGTCGAACGTTCCTCGCGATCGCTCTCGTCCTGGATAGTTTCGAGATTCATGATCCCTCGCTGGCTATCCTCTATTTGACTGTCGTCTTCGCCACTCAATGATTTGGGGCTAGCCCTCTGGCTTGATTGACCTCCGTCCTTCGCTCTAGACCCCTTAGGGACGGGAGGTTCCGGATAAACACATTCACGATTCCCCTTCTTGCAACCTTAAGTAAAAAGTTGGTCAGCATTGTGACATGAATGACGAGCCGTAAACTCTACTGGAGCAAACTCACGATCGCATACGGGGCGTTTCTCGTCACACTGATGGGGTAAAGTCAGAAGAAGGCTTCGGTATCGCGGCTGATGTACTTACTTTGACTCGTCTGCTCCTGCACATGAAGCACCCTGATCTTGTTCTTCGATGCTTCACAAGTTCCAGACCATGTGTACTTCCTGATGCTGCTTTCCTCCTTCCCTTGACAGTTTTGGAAGCGTTGATCAAGGCGGGATCAGGATAATGACCGAAATACCCGAAACTCGGATAGTGACCCTGCACTGGTGTTCCCGGTACAGAGGCGGGTTGTCCCGATATAGGCGAAGGACTCAGGTTCTCCATCTGAACATTGGTCCAGACATCCGAGGTAGACATGGAAGTCAAAAAATGCCTGTATGGCTCATCCATGATTGGCGAGGAGTAGGCGCCCTGTTTTTGGTGATTCAAAGCTTTAACACCAGATGCCGGGTATTTTATCGGTCTGAACGACGAAGACCAACAGATTCCAGTATGCAGATTGATGAGTATTTTTTTTCCTTTCCAGTGATATCGCAGAATGAGAGCCGTGTCTTATTATGACTCAGAAATGAGACTTGAAGTTCGAATTCCAGTTTGATATTTCACGGGAAGGAAGCGTGTTGTTCCTGGTGGGCACCTAGTTCAGACTCGTCGTTCTCAAGACTGTAGCTGAGCACCAAAAGTAGCACAACCCTTCATTCTCCTCATACGAAGATGTCGATCGAGTGCTCGTGCTGTCGAATTTGCCCAGTGCGTTGTAGCTTAGATGATAACTGACAGAGCCAGCTTCGCTCAATGATGATGGAAGATATGTTCGTTGGCCAGAATGCAAGGAAAGAGATGATGATAAATTCCGGGCGAGACCCTGCCTTTTAGTTCCGAACGGCGGCGTACGCATAGAAATATCGGAAGCCGCCCCCCTTGATATTTTTTATATGATGTATGCTTCCATGAGAACTTGAGTATATCCCAATCGCCACACCACTGTTCCTTGTCATTTGCGGATCTGAAAGTAAGATTTTGATAGGCCGCAGCGGTAACGAAGCGCAGGCCTTATTAACCAAATACCCTCCAGGGATTGCTCATGCACCTTGGGCTAGTGTCGAAGACTATCCAAATGTGACGGAGAAGGACGGCTTACAAGTACGTACAGGAAGGGATCGTACCGTCTGTGGAAAGTGCCTCTCCGCTCGAAAGCCGTCGACAGACAGAACGGACTGCATGTGGGTATCGTGACGGGAGCCTGGATGCATACAAATAGACAGAGCAAGGATGGCTTCCGCTTGCAGTCATTACATATGCTGTCGTTGGCAGAGGCTGCAAGGTATGAGAAATGACGCTCCACTGCCTGCCTTCTCGGATTAGCAAGGGTTGATGCACCAGGTTGAGAAACGTCAGTTGGTTGCGATAAAATCTACTTGTACTTCGCAGCTGGCTTTGCCTCCAGGCTCCCTGACTACAATTTGCGCATGCATGCCCCCCGTACGGACGGTATTAACTCGCGCTATAACTGCATGCTGCTGCTTGCTGCTGCCGCCGATGGCACACTCCACCATACGAGTCTTGGGTGTGTGCAAATGGGACTGCGCGTGGGTGTTGCAGGGGCCATCCCGGCAAAGACGTGCATTTTCATTAGTTGCATCCGGCATGCTGTCCGTCGACATGTGCGGAGCAAAAACATGGTGCCTGCTCGGGGTGAGTGGAACAGACGTAACGCGGGATTCTGGAAGCAGGTCGGTTTTGGACGTCCACACACCCAATGAAGAATTGTTGGAGGATGTTTTTGGAAGCCGATTCAATGCTCCAGAAGCTCTAGCCCTGGAGGGCTGATGAGCATCAATGCTCGTTGACAGGCTTAAGCTCATCGGTTATGTCCCCTTGATCAAGTATAGCCGATTGAACAAGCAGAATTCGAAGATGGTTGTGGAATATGCCAGCCAGGGCACCAGACAGACGCACGCCCGCACCACCAGCGCGTCCCGAGTTGTCGGGCAGGGGAACTGTCAGAAGCATACTGCTTCGGTACATTCCCACAGGTCAATACCCAAATGAAGCACATCGTCAATGCCGCGATCGATTCAGAGCAAGGGAGAGACTGCATGTTTCGAATCGGCTTTTCCGAGTTGCAAGTATGCATGGTGCAGATGAGATCTCGATTTTTGCTAAAGACATCACACACGTCCAACCTCGTTGATCGACCTATCAACTGCCAAGAACAAAGCGGAACAGTTCAGATGCAAGCTCTAGAAAGCGTAGTATCGTCCATGGCCCATCATTACTTGTATGGCAGTAGGTAGCCGAGGTACTTCAACATAGAGCCCCGGGAAAGCCTGTCGGATCAGACAGTGGCGAAAGGCAGCTGGTTTCCCTTCCGAAAAACAGAGTCATGCTTCCTTGAGATGACGTCGATGCTCGCTATTCTCAGTACACTGTTTGTATCGATTGCCTTCTTCAGACGACGATACGTGTAGTGTAATTACCGCGAGCCTTGTGAGCATTGGAGATGGGGGGTAACAACCTGTACTGTAATTACATGGCAGGGTCCACAACCTTGACGTTCTTTGCGGTTTCTCCCCGCAACCTGGCCTGTCACTGCCTCCATTCTTCGCCAGAACAAGTATGATCACGACAAGCCTGGAGGCCACTGTCGCAAATCAAGAGAGATTCCAGAGAGCCAGGGAGGTAAGGAGTCTCGGGCTCGGGGAGGTCGTAGGATGAGGGCCAGTCGGGCTGTTCCGTCACTTCTAGGTGGGATTCAGGTGGTCTTGGCCCAGTTTCGTCCTGGACAGCAAGGGTAAGGGCACGTTGGTGTGCCAGGACCCTTGTCGATCACGTTGCCAGATGCCCTGTACCCGGTGTCTGACGATGTCGCTAGCACATCCTCCTTAATTAGCCAGGGCCGAGGTTCTTGGGTTGAGATCGTCCTCACCAGGGTACCTGTATTTTGTGGATAATCGTAAGAGAAAAGATGCTTGTCGAGATGGCCAGTTCCGAAGGTCGACATTGCTCGGTCACGCAAAAATGGTCAGCAGCGCGACAAACCAACCAGTGGTCGTTCCCACGGAAGAGGACTCCACTAGCATCCCAGGCTTCGCAGCGTGCTCCTCCCTGGTCTATCGGATGATGGACGTGGGACAATTGACCCTGGCATGTGTTGACGGCTCGTCAGTCGCATGTGCGTAAATTGAGTTCTCAAAAGCGGTGCACCTGCATCAGGACCCCAGAAGCTGCAGGAACGGCGGCCAAAAGAAGAAGAAAAAGGCTACGAGTCTTTGGGGAGCTGTTCCTTCAAGAGATGGCGACAGATCTTCAGATGCCATTGTCATTGTGTTGAGGTAAGAGTATTTCCATACCTGTACAAACAACGTGAATGAGGGTTGAAGCACCACAACGATCTGGCGGCGAAACCCCGCCCCGCGGTCCCCCAAACTGTCGGAGGTCACAAGCTGGGCCGGCGAATGAGCAGGCACGATTCATGTATCCGGAACCTCTGCTGACAAAACGGGCTCGTATCTGTTATCAGTGATCACTGGACTGCAAGCCCCCCCCCCCCCGTAATATCATTACTACTACATGTAATACTTGTCATACTTGTCATACTCTGTTCGTGATGGGACATCCGACTTTTCCCAAGTAGTACTACTGCTACTTTACCATGCGAAAGCGTGTTGATGGCTCGCCCAGGTTGGTGTATATCATTAATAACAATGATAACAATAGTTGTACTGCGCAGTGATACCTCGGGGTCCCGCGCTGCGCCGTCTGCCAACGCCAAAAGAGCACAGCCATGTCCTGGTTCGTGACACTCGCGTGTCATGCGCCTGGCCATGTCGCACCGGACCCGTCGGCACCGTTTGGCCTATCGGGGACTTATGGCCCGTGACCTAGTATGCTTGGGTATGCTGTCTGGCACTAGATGGCTGTTTTCTGCCCGAGTCCGTGGCTTGGGGATTCGGAGGCATGAATCTCGAACTTGTCCCGTTGCTGGACCTTCATCAATCGTCCCACATGGCCGCCGCCCATGCACCATGACATGCGCGACCACGAGGTTTCTGACAAGGATCTTTGTCGAATCGCCACGTTTTTGATTACGGACAGCCTGTCTCATCCTGTTCTACGGGATGCCTACTTTCGTTCCTGGCCATGTACCAGTATGTACGTGCGTGACACATGAGACCTGTCATGGCGAGCTTCTCTTTACATACCTGTGCTTGTCGTAGGATCGCCGGACAGAAGCAACAGCTTGGGAATGCTACCGTTCATGCAAGCGACTTCAGGATGGGAGGCTGAACAGGTCTCACCCATGCGCAACGATGTCCAAGTTATGTATGTACAGGTGTGTTTCCGCGCAGCTGTCTAGCGTCGCAGAACCAAAACGTGGGCGCCTGGATCTTGCCTTTGGTTCTCACCTGTAATTACTGTCATACGAGTAAGTAGAGCTCTCTGCAGGATCGAGCTCTGCAATTACTTGTACATGGAGAGACTGATGACCGGCTTCCAGCTATGTGGGCTCTCCTTACTTTGCGACAAAGTTCCCCTCCGAATGAGGTTTGATGCCACGAAACTCGAAATCGAAGCCACCTATCTGTACTCTGTACGGTCCAGAAGACGAGCCGTGACGGCTCCAGCAACCAGGCCATGAAGCCAATGCTGCTCGAAAGGATATGCCGGTTGGCCGCCATCCCTGCCTCCCACGCCTTCCCATCAGCACTCGAGACTAGCAGGGGTGGCCCGTACGGGTGAGACCGCAACCACGGAGGTTGTCCTGATGGTTGTTGACATGGAAGCCCTCAATAGCTCTGTGGATCATCGACAATCGTGCGTGGCAATCCATTCGAGCAGACCCTTGTTTCCGACGCCAACATCATTCTCTCGGTGCTGAGGTCACGAAAACCGTGTCTATGAGCTGATGTGGTGCGCGCAATGTGCCAGCAACAACGCCAGCGGTGTCTGGATGGGAGGCGTGCACGGCGTGGGAGGCCCCGAGTTCACGCTCTATTTATTACAGGTCTGCATACTTGTGCATACATGATACAGTAATATAGCTCATGTATGTACAGTAGACGACTCTCCGACGCTAAGGGGTGCGGCCAACTTTCCGGAGACGCACCTTGAGCTCCATCCAATCGCCTTCGTCCATCCCATTATGAGCTGCATGGCACGCATGGGCCCCGAAGAATTGTTGCATTTGCCAACAAATAGTTGAGTGACTGAGTCACCTCGTCTCAACTTTTTGCGTCAAGGGGCTGGCCAGCGATCTCGATTGGACGCTCCGAGATGGAAGATGAGCAGCCTCAACGTGCCACGGATCGGTCTCCAGGCGGCGAATGAGCTTCGACGCGGATGAAAGCATTCCACGCTATGATACAAGCGTGGCACGTATTACATACAGGTAAGTCTGTGAAAAGGAACTCTGACAATGGCTATAAATGGATCATCTCTGAGCTAGGCATGCTGGGGTCTTCAGGTTCGAGCTTGCTTTTGCTACGGCCATATCGCATCTGAATAGGAATTCACTGGCATACAAGCGCCTTTAGCCATTCTCGGTTCATGTCCTCCTCTCGAAAAGAACGTGATACCTCTTCCTGCTGCCTCTGCTTTTCATGGGATCAATAAGAGTCAGCACTTACATGTGTTTCTCCTGTGCTCCTCTCCCCGAAACATGGTGTGCCATCGGCACGAACATCGTCACGGAAACATCCATCGAGGATGTAGGCCTTGCCCTGCTCTGGCCTGGTCTCGTGCTATGAGAGAGGTATCCATCAGCCTACTGTGAGCTAGTAGACAAGGAAGCCCCTACCAAAGCAAAAGGTGATCAACACCGCAGTAGTTTCAACGCTTTGCTTCCGCGATGCAGTTACCCGCACGCAGGAGCCCAACTTTGCAGCTAGTTCCCATTATCCCTCAATCTTGCTGTGCGCCAAGAATGCCACCGAAAGATGGGACGGAACATCCCCGTTGCCTCCACTTGCCTGAGGGAAAACATTCGATGTGGCTGCTCAATCCAGGTGTCCTCGACGGGGGTTCGTGCAGCTTGTACTGACGCAAGGTGGCAGGGAGGCAAAGCAGTTATCTGTACGATGAATCCATCGTGCATACAGTCGAGGCTAACGAAGGAACATGTGACGATAGCACCTGGAAAGGAGGAAAGGAGACGGCCCATGCTCCCCAATCCCATCGTCTTTCTTTCCGGGGTTCGTTCTTTCAGAGGCGTATGGGCAGCACGGCTCACGAGATGCGTTTGATATGCCGCGGATGCCCTCCCTTCTGCGTCATCGGCCAGGTCCCCCCCCTTCCATGTATTTGGCTCATCTCTCCACGCTCATCAGGCAGCCTTATTAACCTGCATGGCTGTGCGTCATGTATGCAACTCGTAGAACAGAACTCCAGCATTGGACGCCTTGATCATTGGGCACTGGCAGCGACAGTGTGAGCGTTCCCATCCTGAAGTGACACTGAGTACGACCTGCTACGATGAGTGACTCGTCAAATATCATTTTTCTCGTTCGAAACGGACGCCTCTCACCTCCGTGTGCCCGTGTAGGTAGGTCAGTCACGGCTCCCACACTGCCACGGGGAGATTCCGAATTCTATACATAGGCCGACTACCCTGTACCAATCCTCCAACATCCACGGCCACGAATGTGTTTCCTATAATTGGTCTTTCGAAGGCTATTGAGAGACGAAGGAAAAGGTACCTTTATGTATTTTGGCAAGGCTTTTGTCCTGCGGAGAGATATTTTAGCATTTGCGCCTTACGATAACGTATTCTGCCCAGAGAATAAGTGCTGTGAAGAAATCTGACGTGTAACGCAATTGCATGCACGAAGGCCAAAATTTTTATTTACGCTGGGTATGATAGCTCATTCACATGTACAACATATGCCAGGATATAAGAAAAAACGGGGAATATAAATGCGTCACCCTCCTACTCCTCTGCCACGTCCCGCAAACAGCGCGGGTCACCACCCCATTGCTGGGACTCACGCTCTGCCCCGATGTTCAAGAAGGCATCGGGTAAGTGAAACAGCTCATTTCATGTCTGCCGGTGTAAGTGCTTGGACCATACTTGTCCCCTCACTGAAACGCGTTCGGAAGATACGGTTTGCGTTCTGAAACATGCCATCCTTCAAGCTGACAACAATGAATTGCGAGCCTTTGAAACGTGTCTTGATCAGTCGCCCGATATTTTGCGTATGTGATAGATCCAGCGCGGCGTCGACCTCATCGAGAATGTACATCGGCGCTGGCTTGAACTGCAACAGAGCCATAATGAGTGATAGCGCAACGAGAGATCTGCCACATAGTGAGTACACAATATCGGTTGCCTCCGCGCGGCAAGAGAGGGGGAATCTTACCTCTGGCCGCCACTGAGCTCGGTCAAGCTTTGCTTCCAAACCTTTCCGAGACAAACCTTGACCTCGAGGCCATCGCTTATCGTCTTGCCCTCGGGTGGGTCAAGCTTCGCGAAGCTGCCCCCAGCCAAAAGCTCGGAAAAGATCTGCCCAAAATCACCGTTGACCTTCGTCCACGTTTCGTGGAGAGCTTTCTTCTTGTAGTCGTCCAGGCTCACTATCGTCTCTTCGATCTTCCGCTTGTCCCGTATGACCGTCTTGATCATGTGTTTCAATGTCATCTCTTTCTTCTCGACGCTGTCAATCATGTTCATTACCTTTGGATTGATCTTCTTCTTCATGCCTTGAGATCGTTCCGTCAAGTTGCGCAACGTCGATTTGGCTTCGCCAATGTTCTGACCCTGAAAATCGTATGGAGTTCCAGACCGGCCAAATTTGTCTTTCTCATCCGCTATCCAGTCATATTCAGACTCTAACCGCGCCACGTTCTCGGCCGCGCCTTGTCGCTCTTTGTGGAACTTCTCTATTTGATGACCGAGCTTTTGCATTTCCAAGCCGTCCTCTGCTATTTGCGCACTCTTCGATCGAGCTGCTTCTTCTAGAGCCCGCAGCTCGTCGTTGAACAGGTGCAGCTTCGCCCTCTCCTCGTCGAGTTGACTCTGAGCATCATCATGAGTCTTGGTCAGCGCCACTTGCTGCATCGAAAGACTCTCGACGTCCTGTTCTTGCGCCTTGATACTGAGCTCAATCTCTTGCAATTGATCACGGGTAGCTGATAGGTCAGCACCGACTTGCTCCGAGTCTAGTTGCGCGTTTTGCAGGTCCTTTTGCACAGTCTTGACTGCTACAGATGTTTTGCTCAGAGTAGCCCGTAGATCGTCAAGTGACCTTTGCAACTCGACTAATTTGGCATCCTTGTTTGTGTCAAAGTCCTTCATGTCCTTTTCGATGCGCTTCGCGTCTGCGTTGGCTTCTGTTTGACGCGTCTTGGCCGCAGCAATGCTGCTTTGTAGCTCGGCAATACTTGACTTGAGCTTCTCGACTTCTTGAATGATGGATGAGGACGAATTTCCACTGATCTGATCCTCAGCAAGCTTGATTTCGTGGGTCTTGAGGTCCAAGTTCTGCTTGATGCGATGGGCTTGGTCCAATTTGGTTTTCTCCTTGCCGATCCTTGCTTGAATGTCTTTCCATGACTGCTCGGCCTCCCTCAATTGTCGACTGATGTTGTTGAGCTTTTGCAAGGTAACTAAGACTCCGCTCGAGCTGGGCGCGCTACCACCTGACAACGTGCCCGACGGATCATAGGCGTCGCCGTCAAGAGTGATGCTTCTCATTCTTACATTCGGATCAAAAGTAACGCGCTTTGCTGTTTCCGCATCGGCACAGATCAAAGTATTTCCAAAGACATATTCCATGGCGGCCGAGATCTCCTTGTCATAACCAACCAAAGACAGTGCAAGATCAACCTGTCCAGGGGCGATGTTTTGCGCCGTCGCAATTGTTTGTGCCGAAGCTTTGAAGGCAGCAATCTTGTTCAGAGGGATGATTGTCACTCTCTTCCTTAACTTCCCCTTTTGCAGAAGTTGTGTGCCCGTGACTTCGGTATCGACAACGACGTTGTACAATCGACCACCGGCGCAAATTTCTAGCGCAGTTCCGGCCTTGGTATGGTTGTTGTCAAGAGTGAAGAGTTGAGCCACGAGTCCCTTGACTTTTGATCGGTCAAATCCAGCAACGGGGTCGGCATAGTTGAAATCGATGTTGGCGACTTGGCGTTTCAATTTGTCCGCATCTTGGCGAAGACTGCGCACTGTCTGCTGCAGTTGAGACTCCTGTTTGTACATTTCCTCCTCCTGACCAGGTTCGAAGCCAAGCTTGCCGAGCTCCTTTTCCAGCTGTTGTGCCTCGGCTTTGAGACCATCCAAGTCACGAAGCAGTCCAGCATTTGCCTCTTTGGCCTTTTTTGCTCGTGGCTCGTCTTCTTTCAGCTGACTGCGCATGTGAGTGATCTTTATCTTGGCCTGCTCCTGTTCCGTGGCAGCAGCCGTGGAACGGTTCCTTGCGTCTTGAAGTTGGCCTTGATAGCCGTTCTCTTGCCCTTCTTTGGACGCCACACCGGTCTGAAGAGTCTGGAGCAATTCTTCTTTGGACTCAACATCTTGCGTCTGTTTGACTAGATCGTCTTTTACACGATCAAAGGCCGTCTTGGCGTTGTCGAACGCGACTGTTTTCTCCTGCAAAGCCGTCTCCAACTCCGAGACGGCCTTCTCCACTGCTGCTTTCTTTTCTTGCTCCTCGGCGAGACTGGAATTCTTGAGGTCCATAACAGTAGCCAGTCGCACAAGCTCATTGCCATGTTTCTTGACCGTGTCCTCGAGCGCCTGTGCTTTGCCTCCCTTCTTGAGCTCCTTGTCTCTCTGTGATCGTACTTTTACCATGTCTTCCTCGAGGTGAGAAATCTCGCTTTTGAGACGAGCGGTGCCATCCTCCAAGCCTTTTTGCCTCTTCTTCTTGCTTTCCAGGTCCGTTGCTGATTGTGTGAGTTTCTCCTGACATCTGATGTAATCATATGCCACAACAACTCTGGTCAGGCGCTCGAGATCGTTCTGCGTTTGCTGGTAATCGAGGAACGCACGTTTTTCAGTGCGAAGTTTTTCAAGCTTTGGCTCAATTTCATCCTTCAAAAGCTCTCGCAGCTCTTGCAGCTTCAATTCTTTTTTGGCCATGGTCTTCAGCGCCTTGTCTCTCCGATCCTCAAACATTCGTGTCCCTGCAGCCTCTTCAATCATGGCCAATATTTCCACCGCCTTCATGTTGAGAACCTTGGTTATTCTGCCTTGCATAATAAGAAAATTTGGGTTGTTGATGTTGAGCTGCACAGATTGGAACAGGTTTTGAACGGTTTGCTGTTGAGCTCTGTGCCCATTGATGAGATATTTGGAAGTTCCGCCCAGGACAATCTGGCGTGTCACGCTGATGCTTGCATACTCCTCAAATCCGATCGGCGACTTTTTTGTGTCCCTGTTATCGAAAACAATCGTTACGCTTGCTTTGGTGACTCCGGCTTGGCCGCGTTTGTAGATAAGGTCCTGAAATCGCAGTCAGATACCAATTGCGCCTCGGTCAATGCGCCTGCTAAGAGTACGTACTTGTAAGTTCTGAGCTCGAACGGTGGACATGTTGGTGATGCCAAGAACGAAGCATATGGCATCCAAGATGTTGGACTTGCCACTGCCATTGAGGCCGGTGATTGAATTGAAGCTCTCGTCCCTTGAACTCGGTCAGATCTAGTGGAAGCATTATCATTTCTCGGGAAAGCTCACCATCCTGAAATGACTGTGCGTACAGCGTACGACTTGAAGCCCTGCAATACGTCAGAAAAATTGTCTATGAAAGTTTTGACATTCGCTTCTTGGCCATACGTCGATGATCACTTCGATGACCCTCATTGTCGTCGACCTTGTCGTCTCGAAGTCGAGCTCGCGTGGTGCATGTCATTTGTCGTCACCTCCATCCCACTATGACAACGCGACAAGAAAGTAAACAATGGGGGGTTTATCTTGAGAGCCGGATAAGAGTCTTATCAGCACGTGGAGGGCTTACATCATCTCTATCTCTACTCCGTAGGCCTAAGAGAACGCGACTTCGCTGGGCGCTACGAGGGTGTGCATTTGTTGTACCTGCCCAGTACTATTTAGCTGTTGCAGGAACATATCTCAACACACGCTAACCTGATCTGGGTCAAATCAAAACAACACAGCTTGGAATGACCAATGCCTCCGCTGAAGCTCTCCACGTTCCACCGGCATCTCGAACTTCACCAAAGACAAAAGCTCCCTACAGCTTCGCTATATCGATCAGGAGCTCCGCTTCAGATGAATTTCATAATATTCAACGCATTTTAAGAAAACCGATCGAACCGCGACGCGGGGCTCTGGGCGGCTATTCCCACAGAGATGGCGGCGATGAGAGGCCCACGTCTTCAGTTCGGTTCCGCGTCATGGATCGCAGAAGAACGGGGTGCTGCCCTCGAGGTCGTCCGATCAGAAGTGGAGGAGTTTTCCTATTCCGCTCGCAATGAACTTGACTGGCTCAATGAGCACATGGCGGGTGTATTCAACGAAAATGAGATGTGCGCCTTCTCCCAGTGCAACATGGACAAAGAGCATCAGTGCTGACTTTTGTAGCAATTTCGCGGAAACCTTCAAAACCCCAGGGAAATTGCGAGGCAAGACACCGAGAACAGCAAGAAAAGCATTCCCCTTGGAATCGCGAGTAGTAAGTTGGCGACCACCAGTATCATTGGGCATCTCTAATTGCTATCAGCCGCTGTCGGATATTTTTTCCGCGAGTCCCAATGTTTCGACAAATGTTGCAAGTCAAGTCAATCGCATACAGTCGCCCAAGCAGGGCGCGTATACTCGAGGCTCACCTAGCCCCGTAAGGCCTCCGCCCGCTCGAAGACCGCCGATGGCCTCTTCGGGCTTGGCAATTGCCCCTGCAACGCAGGACTCGGGTTATTTCGGAAGCCAGAACATCGAATCTGTAGCGATCCATGCGGATGATGATGCTCAAGAGACCCTAGGGGAGCCTCGTCGACCTGTGCTTCATACCACGACTATCGTGCCCGTGAAAGACAGCCCCACACGAACCGGCCCCATAGACTCGCCAGAAAAGACGTTTCAGACAGCCCGCGAAGAGCAAACGACACGTGTTCTGGCCGAAATGATCTCAGAGTCCCTTGAAACAGGCCACTCGCACGAGGATGAAAATGGGCAGGATGGAGAACAGAAAAGCGATGCGGGCTCATCAGCGCCTCTACTCCAAGGACGAACACGCGAAATTGAGGTGGATTCGCAATCACATGTTGGAAGTCATCATATGGACCAGGTCGATGAAGAAGTTCGGTCACCTTCAGATGGATCGAGCCCCATTAGGTCTGTGGTTCGCAAGAGCAGCTTGAACTTCGCATCATTGCCGGCGAGGGAGCCTCTAACCGCTGGAAAAAGTGTTGGGGCACGGATGTCTAGGATCAGCCATCTGGACAACACGAGAACGAGCTATTACAATCGCGCAACTGGAGGAAAGAGCCTGGGAAACGTCCCGAAGCCCGATGATAAAGAAAGTCGAGAGCATGAGAATGACGGTATTGATGGCCCAGCGGGTCAAGCTGCCACCCAAGAGGACGTCGCTACAAGCCGTTCCACATATACCCAGCGATTGCAGGCTCAGAGAGATGTGCTTGGTGTGTGTCATGCGAACAGCTCGGAACGACCCGAACCGTCTGGGCAGGTGTTGCAGCAGACTGTGGCGACTCCAATTAGGCACGATCCCGTGCAGACCACACCAGGAGCGTTCCCGGTAGAGGATGATGACTGGATCGACCCGCCTACGTCTGCACATGACGAAAGACCGCCACTGCCGAAGAGTTACTCCGCAGATGTAATGGAAGGGATCCAGGGCAAGCATACCATCGGCCAAACAGAATTCAGCTCTCCCGCCAGAGGCCGAGCTGAGGTCGTGGAAACAGCCGCCGGTTTGGCTAACACAACATCGACAAGTAATGTTCACGGCAAATCGTCATCTGCGACGAACCTTCTCGGAGGTTATCCAGCTATTGAAGGCGCAAAGCCTCTTAAGAAGCTGGTTTCTGCGTCCAACCCTAACTTAGCTCCCGTCTCGGAGATGGAACCGCTCGAGACGCCATCCACCTCGCCGTCACGAAGCTTTCGAGAGAGCCCGATCAAGCACGTTAAGAACAAACTCTCATCCATCCTAAAAAGCTCGAGAGGGTTGCTTGCTAGTAGCGCCGCCATTAGCGCCGAAGGGAAATCCTCGATGCTGTCACCCTCGACTACCAGTCTTGGTCTTCACCCGACGATATCCCAGGAATCTGTAGCCGCCAAGTCCATAGCAGAGTCGCAACGCTCACGTGAGCCAGTCTCACAGCAGGCCTCAAGCCCAACACGACCGATTGCACGGCGCACTAGAGCCTCTATCGAAAAGGAGAAGGAAGAGAAGCGTCGAGAGAGAGACACAAGGCTGATCGAGGAACAAAACAACAAGCTAGACAAGGCGCGGGAGAAGGAGCGGGAGAAAGCACGCGTCTTCAGCAAAGAGCAAGA
Organism: Torrubiellomyces zombiae; assembly: GCA_018831705.1. NCBI lineage: Eukaryota > Fungi > Ascomycota > Sordariomycetes > Hypocreales > Ophiocordycipitaceae > Torrubiellomyces > Torrubiellomyces zombiae. The sequence continues at coordinate 40,820 of JADHZA010000072.1, read as the reverse complement.
GAAGGTCGCTGCCATGGAGAGACAAATCTCGTCCAAGAAAATGGACGACAAGGCATTGCAGAAAGAGGCAACACCAGCTACAAGGAGTAGCCCCCGGAAAGTGAATCGGGCTGAGGAAGAAGCGGAGAGGGACGTCGAAATGGAGGATGCACCTGCAGCTATGGCGCCACAGCCAATTCCTCGTACGAATCTTCCTGGACAGGGCACAAGAAGCAGGGACATGAAGCGACCAATGAAGCCTACGAGAGACACGCAGGTCAAACCGAAGCAAGCTCCCACTGTCATTCGAGTCAACACGGGGTCGCAGCATTCGCAGTATCATACGTCCAGCCGCTTGTCAACTGCATCGCACGACCCGGTAGGGCCATCCAATGCCTCGCAGTCGTCGCACCAACTCGTAAGCAAGGCCAGCAAAGCATCGTTACAGACAAAGGCATCCACACAGAGTTTGAGGACTGCAGCATCTGCCAGTCGCATCAAGGCATTGGAATCAGCATCGAGGAAGAAGGAGCAGGAAGAACGTGAAGCTCAACGTCGACGGGAAGCCAAGGCAGAGGCCGAGCGAAAACGAGCAGCAGCGCAAGAAGAAATACGAAGGCAAGAGCAGCAGCGCCGACAAGAAATCGAGCGTCAGAAGCAGCAGGAGCGCGAGACAGCGGTTGCGCAGCCCGACAATAAAAATAACGCACAGCGGAAGGCTGCCATTGAAAAGGCAAAGCAGACCAAAGCGCCACCGCCTGCGGTGCGGACACAGTTGAACGGCCTGTCAGACTCAACCGCGATGCTGGAGAGTCATCCGCCACGTCCGCCGTCGCGTCTGACGTCGAACATGCCGCGCACGCAGGATGAAGTAGGTCGACCCGTCAACGCAGTTCTTAGCAATACCATCAAAGCAGGGGTAAAGCGGACGCTGCCAGCGGACAAGAATGACAGGAGAAGCAACCAACCTGCCTCCCGGGGTGGACCATCGTATCAGGCCAAGGATGGCAAAAGACGCCGGACCAGCGAGGCGATGAATGAGGAGAACGAGTCGATGGGCCCAAAGAACATCAAAGGACCGCCAGTTCGACCGTCTGCCGGACTGAAGAAGGTACACACCGTGAGAAAATTGACCCATACCGTCACGATGCTGACAAGGACGTTTAGGAACTGCCCACCAAGCCGATGTTCCAAGGGGGATATACGAACGCGCCGCAGAGTGCTTCACGCGACTTGTTCAAGGCCACTGTCACTGCTCAACATAACAGCCATGCTAAAGCAGCTCATCCGTTGGACATGGCGCAAATCTCCAAGGGTGCGATCCCGTTCGCGCCAACTCTCAATCAGGCTGGCACGTCGTACAAGACTCCCTCGCGCCCTGGAGTTGCAAGTGCGGCCAAGTCGACTGTCAAATCAGCAACTCGAACTTCGCCGCGATTCCAAAACGGGGAGTCAATTGAGCTGCCAGAGATCGAAACTGACGAAGACAGCGAGGAAGAGGATGCGAACAGAATGTCAATCGCGGCGTGGGCCAACACACCGGATCTTCGACGGGCTCTCGTGCGGCAAGAGACCATGGACCCATCCAGCATATTTGGTCCACCAGCGCAGCTGAATATGGAGGAAGTCTTCAACAAGAGCAAGGACAGGTGGTCCAAGTTTCGTGCCAGAACTTCAAGCGCCAACTGGAGCGGAGCGGACCGGCTTACGGAAGATGATATCAGAAAGGACATGGCTGCAAGGGACAAGCTCAGGCGTGATGGTGGCTGGTCATACGAGTTGAGTCAAGACATGGTATAGCGTAGCGACGAGTCGGCTCGGAACGAAGGAAGGAGGAATGGCATCGTAAACGGCGTTGATGAGGAACGGCACCGGGTATTTTTGGTCTCCTTGTAGAGAGACGCATGGCATGGCATCAAGATGATGAAAGCAACACATAACTGCGGGGGCGATATTACTGCGTATGCTCAGCATGATTGATGATAGTCAGTCCGGCGGTGGCGTTAGGGTATGTCTCATTCAGGTTTCAATACAAAGAAGGTTATCTGGTCAATGTGAAGCGAGCATCGTGGCTTTGCACATGTGGCAAACTGGACGTGATCTTGTGCGCAGGTACATTCCAACTATATCGAAGGATGTGCACGTAGACCACTGGCGAGGTTCTCGTCATAGGCTGGGCTCGCCTTGGCAACAAAAAACCATCAATAGTCGGTACATGCACCAGCCCTCCAAAGAAAGCACCGACCCTCTTGTCCACCTGCAGGTTGTCAAAGAAAGGGATGTCGTGCATACTTGTAGTGGCATACTCACAGTGACTTTTTTCCTATTCACGACCTGGGCAATTTGGCCATCTTGCTGACAGCCCCACACGCTGACTCAGAGAGTATAGCCCAGTGACGCCGATAAGCTCGTTATCTAGGACCTACCGAAAAAGTTTCTCGGCGCGCTACCTATGAGAAGCAAATACTAGGTATCCGAGCCCCTTTGATTTTTGCTCGACTCTCTCCATCACATCCCCTGTTTGGCCTGCTCACATTCGCCTTTTTGCGGAATTGGCCATTGCTCGACGAGCGTTCCTTACTTTCAGAATGTTCCGACAGGGCATTCGGCGCTGTGCCTATCTGGCCAGTACCGCGACGTCGACCCTCCTACGATCAGGAGCTGCGCAAACATACGTTCGACAAACAACCGCATCTATAGCCAGAGTCAACGTATCAATAAGAAGTCGCGCGCTCGTTGCGAGATTGTACAGTAGCGAGGCGGCGGCTGTCGAATCCCAGGCTGGTGATGGACCGACGTCTGAAGATGTCGCAGATTTTGGGCAACTGACCAAGCTCGGCGTCCATCCAAATCTGCTCAAGGCAATCACGGGGGACATGGCATATAGCGCGATGACGCCTGTGCAAGCCAAGACCATCAATCCGGCCCTCAAAGGCAAGGACATTGTCGCCCAAGCCAAGACGGGCACCGGCAAAACCATTGCGTTTCTTCTGCCCCTTTTGCAACGAATGATTGAAGAGGATCCCACTCTTGCTTCGAGGCAAGCCATGCGTCGTGCGAGATCAGACGACATTCGTGGCATCATCCTTTCCCCGACCCGTGAGCTCGCTGAGCAGATTGCAACCGAGGCTCGTCGCCTTACGCAGCACACCGGTCTGGTCGTTCAGTCTGCCGTCGGTGGCACACACAAGGGCACCATGCTACGGCAGACCCAGCGTCAAGGATGCCACCTTCTCGTTGCTACTCCCGGACGATTGAACGACTTGCTCCAGGATTCGTCCAGTGGCATCGACGCTCCGAATCTGGCCGCCCTTGTTCTCGACGAAGCCGATAGAATGCTGGACGTTGGGTTTGAGAAAGAACTGGCCGATATCACGCGCTCTCTTCCCAGCCGCGACGAAAAGGTCCGCCAGACTATGCTGGTGTCCGCTACGATTCCTGATGACGTGATTCGGCTCGCTCGCTCCATGGTCCGACCGGACGATTTCGAGTTCGTCCAGACAATATCCGAGAGCGAGTCATTGACGCACGACAAAGTGCCACAGAATATTGTATCAGTGTCATCGTGGTGCAACGTGTTCCCCAGTCTGCTCGAGCTTATCGACCGAGAAGCCGCGAAGCCCGTCGCCGACAAAAGCTTGCCTCCTTTCAAGGCCATTGTTTACTTCAACACAACCGCGCTTGTTCAGCTTGCCGGCGAGCTGGGCTTTCAGCGGCGGAAGAACGGCCAAATGAGGATACCTACATTCTCCATTCAGTCTCAACTGACGCAAGGTCAGCGAACCAAAGCCGCGGATATGTTCCGCAACACTCGATCCGGTGTTCTTTTCTCCTCGGACGTTACGGCTCGAGGAATGGATTTCCCCAACGTCACCCACGTCATTCAAGTAGATCTTCCCAGAGATCGCGAATCCTATATCCATCGACTGGGCCGTACCGGTCGTCAGAACAAAGAGGGCGAGGGCTGGCTCCTGCTGCCACCAACATCTGTGTCGGGGGGCAGAAGACTCCTGAGGGGTCTTCCTCTACAACCAAACACTTCAATCGAGAGCGCTGAAGCAGACTACCAGGCCGAAAAGCTCCCGAAATATCATCAAGAAGTTCTGGAGCTGACCGCGCCTTGTCACAAGAGGATTCTTGGGGCAGCGTACACCTCTCTCTTTGGCGGCCAGACCAGCCAAAGAGAGCAGCTTGCCGAGGACCTGAACAATTGGGCCATCCATGGATGGGGTTGGAGCGAGCCCCCGGCGGTGTCGTCGTCCTGGGCTCGCAACCAGGGTCTGCTCCACGCTGGCCTCAATATCCAGGATAGGCCGTCTGAAAGAGAGGGATCATTTGGACGTGATGAACGAGGTGGATCGCGACGTTTTGGCTCTCGGTCATCAGATGACCGTCAACCAACGGATCCCTTTGCTGAGATGGGACGGCAGGCACGGCGCGATGACTATGGCTCAGGCCGTGGCCACAGCCGTGGGTCTGGGCGGGGATACGGGCGCGGATCTGGTCGTGGTTTCGAGCGAGGATCTGGCCGTAATTTCGAGCGTGGATCCGGCCGTGGCTCCGAGCGGTCGACGTGGTGAGGGCGGCAACGGCCTTTGCACCAGGCGGCTCGCATTCTGAGCAACAGCGTCGATGAATGAAGGGTTGTATCATACATGAGAGGGCGATTTGTAGACTAATTACCGGACTGCGGCTTTGTACGTTATTGGTGTTGTACGGGATACTTGGGCCTGATTTTGGGTCGGCTAGGAAAAGCAACTCTCCCAGACGATGAATAGAAGAATAGTTCACATTCTTCAACAAGCTACGTTACAGTCATTTGGCATAGGAAACTATTCCTATGGGGAAACTTTTTTGATGCAAGTCGTAACCTCTTGCTGTCTTTTTCTCATCCAGACGCGAAGCGAGACATTTTGGCGACGGAAACCGCCGTTTCCTGCCGATTTACTCATGGAATTAGTCACTGCAAGAGCCAGGTTTCGAGAATAACGAGGTAAGCTTGTCATGCAGCCGTTTCACCGTCATGGTAATCGTAAGGATTTAGCTATCGCCGCCTTGTCACGGACCCATCAACATGTTCGCATCCCACAGCAGCACCCGCTCGTCCCAACCTACAGAAGCGACCCAGCCGCCGGCGCCGAACAAGCACCAATCCACGCCCGTGACAAATTCGGTATGGCGGTTCATCACGCCCATCTGTCGACCTGGCCTCGCTCCAGCAGGAGATGGTTGTAATGTGCTGGATCCATCGTCCCATAACCGCACCGTCATGTCGTAACTCGCACTGAGCAAGATATTACTGGCGTGCGGACTCCACGCTAGCCGCCGGACGGCGTATTCGTGGCCTAGCATGACGGAGAGGGGACCCGCGCGGGGGCTTCGAATGTCAAAGGTACGGAGAGCACGGTCGACACCGCCAGTGGCGATGATGGTGTCGTTATACTTGTTCCAGTCGTGGGTGAGGACTTCGGCAGGCGGCGTGGCAGGGGCTGATAGGGCGTGGACGGGTGTGGCGGAGACGAGGTGGTACTTTGCTGATGATGGCGTGCGGAGATCGAAGATGCGAAGGTGGGAGTCGGAAGAGACGGCGGAGATGAGGGCGGGATTCGATGGGCAGAAGGCGGCGCTGTACGTGCAGGAGCCGATGGGCAGAGTCCGGAGGGAGTGAGGGCGCGTGGGAGACCACTGTGTGTGTCAAAACGACGGCAGAGTCAGTCGAACATGTTCGAATTGCTATGGTATCTCAATGCTGTTTCTTCACGGACCATCTTGACAGTCCCGTCCCACGAGCTTGATATAAAGCTATCTTTCGTGACGGGGTTCCAGCAGACGGAAAAGGTTTCCCTCTTGTGCTCGTGAAAGTTCATGACGGGGAAGTCGTTCACACCGAGGTCGAACAGCTTGAGCGAGCCATCGCCGCACGCGACTATGAGCTGGTTCTCGTTGATCTCAGACCAGGCCAAGTCATACAGAGCGTCGTTCGTATCGAAGCTGCAGGCACCATGAGCCGGGGGACGCTATAAGCACAAGTCATGGGGAAGAACAAACGTCTTCTCGACCTGTATGCCCTGCGCCGTCAGTCCTAGGGCGAAGACGCGGCCGTTGCCGACGATGCCAAAGTTGGCCGAGGTGGCGACGGCGATGCGAGAGTCGTAGTAGGGCGAATACTTGACGGCGTAGGGGTTGAAGCCCGGGGTGCGGAACTCGAGCAGCGCAGCCATTGTGGACGATTCATCGGCCGCACAGACTGGAGTTGGAGGTTATGCGGTCCGCAACGCATGGGTGTAGACGTGAACTGGGCATTAAACGCGCATAGTATGGTCTGCCCTTGTGGCTGGGAAAAGCGACAGACGGACGATGATGACGAGCTCGTCGCTTCTTGAGCATGTGCCTCGGTAATACAAGTAAGTACCTGTACGGAGTAATTACTGGCAGTACAAAGCGTGGGGCTTGGCGGGGGCATGCTGGTAAAACAGAGGTGAAATTGAGCACGTGATGTCGCGACAGAAAAAGACGCGTCCAATCTCGTCTCCCGGAGCAGGAAGGTCAAACGACCTTACGACCATCGGTGAACAGTCATCCACATGTCTGACATTGTTCGAGAGATGCCAGAGTAAGGAACATAGTCATCGTATATCGGACTCGAGAATGTGGCTTTTCAGCATCATGATCCAACATGAAGGCCTTTCTCAAGCGGAAAAAGGGCACCGAGCCTGCCGAAGGACCCGACGAGGACGATGAGTCCACCGACGTCAAACTCGCCATGCTATCATCGCTTCACGCCGACTTTGATTCAGAAGTGCTCCTAGACATTCTACTCGCTCACAACGGCTCCGTCAGCCAAGCATCTGCCGCCCTGAACAATCATACACCTCCCAACGGCAAGAAGAACCAGGTCGTGGGCCGTCAGCAGTCGCTGCGGCAGTACGCCTCATCTCCTCGCAGGCCAGCCTCTTCGAACAAGAGAATCAAGACGAAAAAAGGCAACACACTGCACCTTTACGACCCGGAAGACGTGGCGGAGCATACGCCTTGTACCATCATCCACAACTTCTTGCCAGCCGACGATGCCAACAACCTGTTGAGGGAGCTGCTCAAGGAGGCGGAGACGTTTGAAAGGATCACCTTCAAGCTATTCGACAATGTGGTTTCGAGCCCGCACACGTCGAGTTTCTTCGTCGAGAGCAACGCGGAGATGCAGGTGCAGAAGAATGACTATTACTACAACGGTTCCAAGCTTTCAGTAACGTTCTCGTCATCCTCCCTCAGGTCCATGATGATGAGCGACTAACATACATGGCTGCAGGATGTCCGTCGTATCACACCCCAGCTGGCCAGGGTGAAGCCAGCGGTGCAGGACGCGGTCAACAGGGAGATACAGCATCGCATCCGCACACGCTACCCCGGCGGGAAGAAGCTGAAGCACCAGTCGCCCGATGTCTGGACGCCCAACTCGGCTTTCGTCAACTGTTACAACGGCGGACAAGAGAGCGTAGGCTGGCACAGCGACCAGCTCACGTACCTTGGCCCACGGGCCGTCATCGGCTCCATCTCGCTCGGCGTCGCGCGTGAGTTCCGAGTACGTCAGATGATGCCCAAAGACGACGACGTCGACGGGGACGGCTCGGGCCAAATCTCGATCCACCTCCCGCACAACTCGCTGCTGGTCATGCACGCCGAGATGCAAGAGTCGTGGAAGCACTGCGTGACGCCTGCGGCCAGCATCGACCCGCACCCCGTCGCGGGGACCAAGCGCATCAACGTCACGTACCGCGACTACAAGGCGCGCATGCATCCGCGATACACGCCGAGGTGCGCGTGCAAGGTGCCGTGCGTGCTGAGGGTGGTGCAACGCAAACGGGAGAATCTGGGGAGGTACTTCTGGATGTGCCATGCAGGCAACGTGCCTGGAAAGCAGGATGGATGCTCGTTCTTCCAGTGGGCTGACTTTGACGATGATGGGAACCCGGTGGGTAGAGACGGGATGCCGCTGTGAAAGAGAGGGACATACATGACTGATGAGGATGGATTTTTCTTCAAGATGACAGGACTTGTTCGGATGGAATCATATGTGCATAGTCTAATCATTCGTCGGCGCGGTTTCTATAGCAGTTTCGTTCTTCAACATCAGAGCATCATAGATGGATGGCGTGGAGGTTGTGCACTCCAGAACAACAGACGTATTTTCAGAGAAATCATAAACAGAGAAGTCGAAGATACACGTTTGTTATGAAAATGTACGTGAGGTAGAGTGCTGAAGAAAGCTCATGTCATTTCTAGCTTTCGCAGTCATTCCAACCCGCGATGTGGGGTCTCCAACACTTCGTCACCACCTACCGTCAACTCCGTCAACTCCCTGTTCTTCACATCCACGTCACAGCCAGAACCAAAGCGTCATCTTCAAAATACCCCCCGAGTATAGCGGCTGAAACAAATGATACCCGGGCCGAGATCCTCTCAAGCTACGAAATCTCGTCCTCCCCAAGCACGGTAGCACCACCCATGGCCGAACAGCTCAGCTTTCCCGCCTCCTCAGCGGCTCTTCTCGAGCCTCACCTCCCATCTCTGCAACCAGCTTCATCCCGGCCCTTTGTGACACTCACCTTCGCGACCTCTCTCGACTCATGCCTCTCCTTAGCGCCGGGTGTGCGCACCCGCCTCTCCGGGCCGCAATCCAAAGCCATGACGCACCATCTACGCTCGCGCCACGCCGCCATCCTCATCGGTGTATCTACGCTGCTAGCCGACGACCCGGGGCTGAACTGTCGACTAGCACGGACAAGCCATCCGCGTCCGGTCATTCTCGATCCGCAGCTACGATGGCATCCTCGGTCGACGGATCGTGTCCTACGCGCGTCCCGGGACGGAACCGGTCTCGCGCCGCTGGTGCTCACGGGCGTGGCGACACCGTCCGCAGAGCATACGGCCGTCCTGGCCGAGCATGGGGGTAGGTATGTCCATGTCCCTCTGGGGGACGGGGGATGGTTCGCGTGGCCGGATGTGCTGGCTGCTGTGCAAAGGGAAGGGCTGTCAAGTGTCATGGTGGAAGGCGGCGGACGGGTGATTAATTCTCTACTTGCGGTCGAGAATCAACACCTGGTTGATTCGGTCATTGTCACGATTGCTCCTACGTGGCTGGGCAGGGGGGGTGTCGTCGTGTCGCCGGAGAGGGCTGGTGGTGAGGACGGTCAGACGCGGGCGGCGGCGCGCTTGAAGGAGGTGTCGTGGCTGCCGTTGGGGGAGGATGTCGTTCTCTGTGGCAAGTTGGACAGGTGAAGAAAGAGATGGCGTTTTTATATCGAGGCCCAACTCGTTGTATGGCTTCAAGCCTGTCATGGCTTAATGGTAGCGTCTTATACGACCATGGAGTGAGTGAGTGAGTCTAGCCAGGTAGGTCACCATCTGCGACAACACGTTGCCGACATGTCTGCTCGTGTACTGTCCTGAATTACAGACGCGACAATGACAAGCCCTCTCTCCAACATTGCATGTGAACCAGCATTCAGCCAAACTGAAAACGTAGGGGGAGGCAATCACAGCTCAGAGCTCACACATAACCTGTAATGCCCCGCCACCGCGCCGCCAAGAACCCCGTCACGATTTCACTCTCCCTCACAACCTCCTCCAGCATTGGGGACTCAACCACAATAATGGCATCACCACCACCCTCTGACCACCGGCGGCGCCCGCGCATCACCGTCCTCGGCTCCCTCAACATCGATCTAGTCTCCTACGTGCCTCACCACCCATTGCCCGGCGAGACGCTCACGGCCAGTAGTTTCCGCGCCTCCCCCGGCGGCAAGGGGGCCAACCAAGCCGTGGCCTGCGGCAAGCTGAGCCGATCGTCTCGCGACCCCGGTCCCCATGTCTCCTCTGCTTCCGCCGACATTGCCATGATCGGCGCCGTCGGGTCCGATGGCTACGGCCAGACCCTGCTGTCCAGCCTGTCATCCAACGGCGTCGACACGACCCACGTCTCCGTCCTGCCTGGTGCGTCCTCCGGCATCGCCATCATTCTGGTCGACGAGCCCACCGGCCAGAACCGGATCGTGCTGTCTCCCGAGGCCAATCACGCCTTGTCGTCTGCTACCTATGCGCCCGCCATCGTGGATCCTCGCCCCGATTTGCTCATCATGCAACTCGAGGTGCCTCTCCCTGTCGTCGAGCAGGCCGTTCAGACCGCCCGCTCCTCTCGGATACCCGTCTTGCTCAACCCGGCTCCGGCGCAGACGTTACCCACCAAGGTTTATGAGGGACTCACTCATCTTGTTGTGAACGAAACCGAGGCTGCTTTTCTCTCCGGCAGCGTGGAATCTGAACTCGACGACCTGGCGGGCTTACAGCGTATTGGGAACCTCTTTCTGGAGAAAGGTGTCTCCCACGTAGTCATCACGTTGGGCGGCAGAGGAGTCTACTACGCTACCGAGACTGGAAGGAGTGCACTCGTCCCGGCGTTGAAGGTGGACGTGGTTGACACCACGGCTGCAGGCGATACCTTTGTTGGGTCGTATGCGCTATCATTTGTGAATACACCCAGGGGCACCGAGTTCGATATCGACACCGCCGTCAAGGACGCCAATCGTACAGCCGCCGTAACAGTTTCGCGGAGGGGCGCTCAGACTTCTATACCCTGGAGAGACGAGCTGGACAGATAGGATGATAGAATTCATTGTAAAGTAAAAAGGGAACAGCAGTCAAGAAGACGGGCATACGAGGCGAAAGGACGAGGAAAACGTCCACGTCCCCGTCGTCGCTATCTATACTTGCAGCACACTAGAACCAAGATGTCCACCCCCAAAATCTGGCATCCTTTCCCTTGGCCCCTGGAGACGTATTCGAGCCAGGCGATGGCTTGTGATTAGGAGATGGGTTGTGACTCAATTCGTCAACCATGTCTGGGGTGAGGCCTCCCAGGACTTCAACGCCAAAAGCGTGCATTCCGAGAAGGTTCCCAGTGTCATGAAAGGCTCTTCTCTGTCGTCTTTCGAGTTCCAAGGATCGAGATTTTGTGCTGTTGCCTGCAGCCCGTGTTTGAAGCGCCGGTTTGGACCCGATGCTTTTGTGCGTAAGCTGTCGCCCACTCTTATGTGCAGCCATCGACTCCATCGCCATCACTGGTTTTCTTTGCGATAAATCGACACGAGACCCATGAGTGGCCGTGCAATAAGGCCTCATTTCGCCCATTCCTTCCTCGCTGCCGCTGCGTCTCGACCTTTGTCCCATGATGGAGAACTCTACCTCCATGGCCTTGGCCAATCCCCAATGCTGCTCGATCATCTGAAACAAATCACCATGCGGCATCTTGCTCTGAGGAGACCAAGGGGAGTCTGCCTTGTGCCGCTTCAGCATGGCTGACGCCGTTGTCTCCAACCTGCTTCGCAAACTGCACAGACCCCCTTTGTCATCCGCACCGCACACTTGCTCAGGGAAAGCAGAATGGGAATACGACACGCGAATTTGCATGCACCCTGTCGTGGAGCTACCAAGCTGCAATTCCAAATCCTCCATCAGCTCATCCGAGATAGTTCTCGTGTCTCCCTCTTCAACCCTGGCTGGTGCGCCGGGGGCGGTTTGAAGATGAGCGACCAGAAAAACGTTTGTCCCAGCATAAATTGTTCTGTGACGTGTCAGCAGCTTGACCTTCTAGATCGTACATTCATTTGAACCGACGGTAACGAACGTTGGGAATGACTGCTCTCGTAATACTTCTACAGTATAAGTTCCTGGCGCTGGTAGGACCTCCACAGTGAGGTCGTAGAGGCACCCGAATTCGAAATATCGATCTGCCCAACATCAGCGACCACGTTCCATAGTTTGCTTGAGCCTAGATGTAAAACCTAATTTATGATTGACATATGCGCCGGTGACAATGTCACTATCGGCCCTAGCTTCCGGCTGCAGGTTCGTCGGTCGTGTTTGGGATAGCTTCCCTGATATCTCAATCGCCGCCCAAACGCTCTGTCTGTCGTCTCCTAGATCCAGAGACTCCAGAATCACGGCAATGTGGGGAGACAGGACGTACTGCTCTACCCCTTGTGATCCCTGTTGGTGAGCTAGTTGTTGGGGTGAGAGTGGCGAGCCCGACTCCGCGAAGCCGTGACTTGAGCATTCCGTGCTTCGAAGCACCTTCGTCCGGGTATCGAATGACGTGTTAGGGGACGACTTGTGATCGGTCACACCATCTCGGTAACCTGACGAAGAGGACAAAGAGATCGAGGACGGAGTTGACAGACTCTGCATATTTCGGTTCGTATACTCCCCAGGAGCCTGAGCCCTTGGAAGAGAACCAACTGTTGTTGGTGGCTGTTTAACGAGAAGCTTGCGACATCGAGCCAACGTTTGCCCCCAAGGTCGCATTCTCGGTCGTCCCAAGTCTTGGGAGCTGACCCAGAAGTCATGCTGGCCCAAGCCCTGTCGCAAACTCGCTGAGCCAGCACCGTCAACGGCCGTGACACCGCCTCGCCGTGTTTCTCCTCTTCTCTTTGCTACGACCAGACCCTTTTCTTTCCCAGTCGAGTTCACGTAATGATCCGAGAACGTGTCAGACGTAGTGCTACTCTGACTGGAGCTGCTTCGACTCGGGTGAGAAGGAGGTTGCTTCTTGACAATGCGTAATGGGCTGGGCTTTGCAGAGGCTCGACTTTGCAGGGTGAAGGGCGCGGACGGCGGACCCTGGTCGAAAGTGAACATGCTGGCGGAGGACTGGTAATGGCGTAGTTGATGCATATTGTTCCTAGGCTCCGTTGGAAGCTCCTGAATGCGCGATTACTTGCTCAAGCCCTGTCAGTGTCACTTTGGCCTCGAATTGTCCGGGACTGCAGCGCGTGCTCTGGATGATACAACGGCGGTTCCGATGGCGATGACGTCGTAGCTGTTGGCGAGATTTTGAAAAGGCCTGCGGCACTTGTCCCGTAAGCGAGTAGAGCGGCAATAGAAAGAATAGAGACGGCTATGATGATGAAAGCGAAAACAGCATAAGGCGTGTATCGAGACTCCCAACGATTAGCACCGGCGACTGTGCTTCTATTCATGCCTTTGAAAGACTAATAAGGAATAAGTCCAACAGTTGATGCACGGCACAAATTGAATATTAGCAGTGAAAATATCCGAAGCAGTGCTTCACGGTCGGCACGGTAGGATCTTTCTTTCGGTGTCATTGATGCGCTAATGACCAAACCATTGGGAAAGAAATGCCCAAATAAAGTGAAGCAACGACGTATTCAGGCATGTGTGACAGGGTGCGCCTCCCACAACTGCCGGCAATCATTGTGGGCACATTTTCTGGGAAGCTGTGCCAGACAGGTAGAGAGAAGCCTGTCTAGATTCGTCAGACATTTGACCAGTGTTACGTGACGCGTCAAGGTTCACGATGTGCTGCCCACGGTGTGACGCAAGTCTTCTTTGATCGAGGCGATTTCGGCCTCCTCCATGGGAAGGAAACGAAGCTGGGCGTGTCAGCAACTGCTTACTTCGGAGGCAAGATGCCGACGTTTTGTAACAACTCACAAGATCGTCAGGACCAGTCTGTGCTCCATAGAGTACGGCCTCGGACAGACTGGCGGCAACACCCTTCTTTACTCTGTCCTCCCAAACACCATCCCAGTTCCACCCACCAGGATCCTTACTGCTGGATTCCTGCGTTTCACCGCCGGACGAAGAACCGATGTTTGCTTCCCTGGGTTCCGGTTTTGCAGCTTCTTGCACGGAGTCGTCAGCGTCGGCTTTCGCCTCATCTTTCGCAGGTCTTTTCGACTTCCGCCGATGGGTTTGCCAAGCATGCCAAGCCCCGGGGTTGGCGGCTGCTTCAAACGGGACAGAGTCGAGAACCTCGACGGTATCGAAGGCACTTTTAATGTACTTGAGGATGCTGAATATCGACAATGACTGGTTGTCGGTTCGTAGAAAAGGGGGTAGAGTCGCTCCCGCAGGCAGAGGGGAGGCAGCGTGGCTCAAGTCAGAGTCTTCGGGTACGGTACTGCTTGTGCCTCGCTCGCTGCTGGCTGGCTTGGTGTTCGCAGCCGTGTGATTGATCCGATCGGCCCATTGAGGAAATGCGTGCCGTAGACTGAAGCCGCCCGGAGGCAATCTATCTGTTCCACTGGCGCCAACGACTCCCTGCTCTTTGGTATCGGTGGGGTACATGTACGTCGTGAGCGGCGTGATCAAAGGATGGAAGATATCTGTAAAGAAGGTGACCAAAGGCGGGATGGAGGGATAGGCAGCTGGGAAAGAGATGTGCAAGCGTAGGACGGAGGGCGCGTAAGGTCCTAGAAAGTCATATGTCAGTCAGTCAGTGAAGGACGCCATGACAAGAAATGCCGACGGGGGGGCATGAGCGTACCTCGGCGAACGAATAGCACCACAGACCAGAGAGAAGGATCCCCAGGCGTCAGAGACGCAAAGACACCTTCTGGGCAGGCTTGCTTGAGGCCATTGCTATTGCATAGTAATTAGCACCCTTGCCAGAAAGCGGGCTCCGAGAGTGACGAACAATTCTGATACCAAGTGTTGTTTTTGGATTGAAGGCAGAGTTTCCAGCATGGACATGATGGCTCTAGAAAAGATACGGAGGCAGTCGATGATCTACGTAGGACCAGTTCAATGAAGCTGGATAACGATAATGTTTGTGCTGCTCATGCTGGTTGGAGTTCAAGTCATGAATGAATCAGAAAGCTGAGATGAATCAGGAAGTCTGGGGGAGGCGGTGTGGGAACACTGATAAATCACCCGTCAACACCACTAACAATTCGCACTACTAATACGGAGTAGTGCTGGGATATATCATATCGGGCCCAACCTGGGTCCACCACCCCCATGAGCGTCCAACTCAAATCGGCAGATGGTGATGATACGGAGGCCCATTTTGAGCTATTTGAACTATGATTTGGTTCAAACCGTAAAGTAGGCCTGAAATTCCACAGGCCGAGGTTGTATGGCCAAATTGTGTCCATTCTGATGCAGCGAAGCGGATTATTGATGAGCTAGATGATGAGACGGCCGATGTAGAAGAACGCGTCTCAGGCAAGACAGCGAGGAGGGTGAAGACGATGAAGAAGAAGGGGAAGTCAATATTAGCGAAAATGACGACAGTGATGATACGACGGTTGAGGGAGAGAATGAGGCCAACTACATCTACCGGGAGTATAGAGGAACATACGGAACGAAACCCGAGCATGCTCAGAGCTAGCTTCACTCCAAGGCCTCTCCGTATAGACGCATCCAGGCGTTTGTGCAACTTTTGTGTTTCGGGTGAGAGAAAAAAAGGGTAGCATGCCTGTTCAGGAGGAAACATGTAGCTTCGCGGGAAAGTTGGACCACCATACCAACCAAGTTATTTGTTATGGCCCTTGATCCCATGCGATAATGCCTCATTGGGAAAAGAACATAAAGATATTCGGCGACTTTGAGGTTATATGCAGCACACAATTGCCGTAACACCGGCATGTATCCCTTTACGTCCAAAGCAAAAGTTGCCTCACCAAGAAAATCCCATCGTCACCTCCCATATCAACAAGAGACTTCGCGACAAACAACATTCTTAACACCACCCAGTTCCACAGCTCGCGTCATTGTCCAAGCCTCTTCTCAATCTTGCTCCTCTCCGCGGCCCTCACCGAGTTCATGTCATCCTTTGTCGCATTGTAAGCTGCCGTGACCTGGTTGAACGGGTTATCGGGATGCTTGTCAAACTCCTTCCTGATGCGCTGCTTCCTCTGATCCAGGCGCAAGCCCACGCCGCTGCCATCCGCCTTCATTTCCTGTAGCCGTCGCTCTTCGAACTTGGCCAGGGCGGCAGCGAACCGCCTTTCAGGATGCTTATCGATCTTGCCGTCGTCGCCGCCGCCACCGCCACCGCCCGTCAGCGAGAGCGCGTCGAGGGCGTTGTCGATACCCGTCGCGTTGAGGGCGGGACTGTCAAGCTGCCCGAGGTCCAGGCCGCGAGACTTTTTGACGGGCGCTTTGGATTTCTTCGGCTCGGCCCGACCTCCCAGGCTGGCTTCCTCTTCTTTGAGGAGCGCCTCTTTCTCGGCCTTTTTCGCGGCGGCTTCGGCCTTCTTGGCAGCTTCGGCGTCCCTGTGCGTACAGACAAAATCAGGGTTTTTCCCGTCAGTGATTGCGCTTGTGGAGATGCCGTCCCCGTGTACTCCCGCCAGTCTTGATGACGAAGGCAGTTGGACATTGTCTTACTTCTTGGCACTACTCTTTGACCCCTTCTGCCATTTCTCGGCGTCCAGAGCTTCTAGTCGTGCATCCTCGGCGGCTGCTTTTCCCGCGGCAGCCTCGGCCTTGCGGGCGTTGCCAGCCGTCTTTTTGCTATTCTCGCCCTTCTTTCCGGCCATCGCGGCGGCGGCGAGGAAGCTTGCGCGGCTGCCGGTTGAGCCCTCTACGGCAGGAGTGTTCGCAGTCCGACGGGGCGGTGTTTCTTTGGGTTCTTTGCTATCAGCGAGTCGTTCCAGACCAAATGTGCTTGGTGCTTTGAAGAAAGATGAAGAAGCCGGATCGAGTGTAGGATTTTTGGTGACTCTTATCGCGCCACAGCTGCCCCACGTTGTTTAGCAAAGAAGGAGGGGAAGGAGCCCTGACGTAGGTACGGACTCTCTATACCTGAAAACTCGCTACAACGATAGCTAGCAAACTAATACTTAACTACCTACAAGATAACTAGCTACTACCTAGCCGTATATATATACGCTATAGCCACCCCTTATAGTACTTGCCCCCTATATTACTATAACAAGGTAGCCTTACCACTAATAGGCTAGGGGGCTCCTTAGTAGTATTACCTAGTATTAATATTCTCTAGCTTAAATAATATATATTATATCCTATAAGTATAAACTCTATATATACTCTATAGTATTCTCCTCTATATTTTTAATACTTTTAAATAATATATCCTTTATTTAATTTATATTTTCTAATTCTAGGCTATATAGTTAAAAAATATATACTACTATATCTTATATATTTAGTTATAATAGCTAGAAATATAATTAATAAAAAATATATAATTTTAAGTTATTTATATATATTTTTTAAGCTAGTTTTTTATTTAAATTTTATATTTTAAATATAACTATAAATAATTATTTTTTAATTATTAAAAAATTATTTTAAAACTTATAAAACTTATTATAAAGCTTACCTAGCTTATTTTATTTTTCTTATATTTAAGTTTTAACTTTTAAAAGGCTTATTATAAAGTTAGTAATATTTTATTATTTTATAATTTTATTTACTATTATACTATAAGTTTTATTTAACTTATTTATTTAAAATAGTATAAGCTTTCTATTTAATAATTTTATTAAATTTTAAATTTTTTTTAATTTTTTAATATTAACTTTTTTATATCTAGAAAATAGTTCTAGCCTATATAAAGCTATTACTAGTATTATTTTAAGTTTATTTATATAGTAAGAATTAATTACTATTACTAAGTATAGTATTATTTAGTCTTAATAAATAAGATCTTAGCTATTATACTTTATAGCTTATTTTATTAGCTAATTTTTAATAAGTTTTATATATTATTTAGCTAAACTTATTAATTATAAGTATAATACTAGTCTATAGTATAGGTTAGTCTTATACTTTTTAATAGTTATTATAAAATAAATATTTTTAAAATAACTATTATTATTATAGTATATTACTTTTAGCTATTTAAATATAGTTTTTTACTTATATATTTAAGTTTTAGTTACTTTTTCTTTAATAGTTTTTTAATATATATATACTAGTATAAATCTTATTAAGTAATTAATAGTAATTAAAATATATACTATTCTATTCTTTAACTAAAATATAATTAGACTTAAGTAATTTATAACTACTATTTCTTATAGTTAAAATACCTTAATTACTTTTAAGATATATTATAGAATTTTTAATATTATTTACTAATATACTAAATAGGATTTATAATAGTTTTTAATATTTTTTTTTTATATTAGCTAAAACTTCTAGCTATATAGTTTTACTAGTATTATTATATTAGTAAAGTATTTATAAGTATTATAAACTTTCTATAGTATTCTTAATATATTTCCTAGTAAAATATATTTTACTAGAAACTTATTAGCTTTTTTATAATAAAGTATATTATTAATTATCTAGTATTTTAATACTTATTAGTAAATAAGTTTTTACTTTTTTTTTAGTATACTACTAGATCTATTAAGTATATAAAGTATAATTTTTATATACTATTTTACTTATAGGTATTCTTATAAGTATATCTATACTTTTTTTATTTTATTTTTAGGAGTTAGTTTTTTAAGTAAAATATTATAATTATTTTTTTTACTAGTCTTTTCTAAGTATATTTTTTTTAGTATTTATATCTTACTTACTAGTAGTTTAATTAAGTTAATAATATTCTTAATTTTTATTTTTATATACTTATATATCTTTAAAAGCTTATCCCTTAGTATATCTAGTAATCTTAATATTTTATTTACTATTTTTATTATTTTAGTAAAGTTTTAATAGTATATAAACTTTAAAGGGTATTTTTATAGGATATTAATTTAGTAGTTAACTTTACTATAGGTTTCTACTAAGTTTATTATTAAGTTAATAATACTTTTATAATTTATATAAAGTTTTAGTAAATATAGTAATAACTCTAGTAACTAGTAATACTTTTATAATACTTTTATAACTATAAGTATTTTTTTCTCTAATATAAAGTATTTTTTTTTTACCTTTATTAAGTAAAATAATATTTATATAATAACCTTTATATTTTTAAAGTTTATATTAGTAATAATAGTTCTAGGTTTTTCTTTATCTAGCTAAAATAAATACTTATTTATACTTATAATTAAAATATTTATTATAAGATAAAATTATATTTTTAACTAGGTACTAAATATAGTATTCTTTTAAATACTATTATAAATCTTTTTAAGTATATATTTTACTTTATTTATTTAAGTTAGTATATCTAATTAGATTTCTTTTATCTTTATAAATAGTTTACTAGACTTTATTATTATAGGCTTCTTAGTAAAGAATTATTATTTAATAATCTTAACTAAGTTTAAATAGCCTAGGATAAACTACTTAATAAATAGTATAAGAAAAATTAGTACTTAAATCTTTTCTTATTAGTAAGGGGGGTATATTAAGAAGTATTTAGTAAGTTACTAAAATTTTATCTAGTATTAAAGTATTAGTTATATAAAACTATCTTAAAGTAAAAATTTTACTAAGTTTACTAAGTTTATAAATAACTTTATTTTTTTCTTAGATAGTCTAATTAGTACCTAGGCTATTTATAAAAAGTATTATTTCTAAAAAAACTTAAAGTATTTTTTAAATATCTTTAAAAAGGTATTATAATTATCTATATAAAAAAAGAAGTTTATTTATAAGTCTTTATAGTATCTTAGTAATAATAGATATTTAGAATCTTTAAACTATAGTAGGCTAAATACTATATCTTTAAATCGTATATATATTAAAAAAGAGTTAGTAAGCTTCTATACTATATTTTAATATTAATATATACTATTTAGTATAGTAAAACCTATTTTATATTTATCTTTAAGTTTAATCTTAATAGCTTAAAATCTATTAAAAGTATCTAACTAAAAAAAAATTTTTAGGTACTTATAATATATAGAATTTAAGTCTACTTTTAAATTATAATAGGGATAAGTTATTTTAATTATATATAAGTTAAGTTTTTTAAAATTATAAATAATATACTAAGTTTTTTTATTACTAGTAGTAAAAGTACTTAAAACCTATATAGCTTTATTTTTAGGGATAAATAATATTTATATAGCTTAAGGTAAATTACTATACTCTATAATATTTATATACTTTATCTAAAAAAAAATCTCCTTAGTAAAATCTATTTATATATAGCTATAATAAATTTATTTTCTATAGGCTAGTATAGTACTTTTATAAAAGGGGATTTTATATTAAATTAATTAAGTAGTATAAATAGCTTTAAGTTAGGTAATAAAATAATTATAGTAAGTATAATAAAGCCTTATAATATACTAGTATTAAGATAAGGAAATTATATAAGTATTAAGTATAATATTAGTAGTAGAAAACTAAGAAATAATAATATTTAGGTATTCCTTACTAAGTAGGTATATATATATTAAAATATAGGTCTTAAAGAGATACTTTTTTAAAATTAATTTCTTTATATAAATTTAACTTAAGGGTAATTTATATATATCTAGCCTAACTCTAGCTAACTTTTAACTTACTATAGGTATAAGTCTATTACTAATTATATTAATAGTTATCTTTTTTAGTATTTTACTATACCTAAGTATAAAGTACTCTAGCTTATTAGTACTCTAGGCCTAGTAATTAAATATTATACTTATAGTATAGCTATTTTTAGTATCCTCCCTTATTTTTTTATTAACTAGTATATCTATAATATTTATTATATTAACTTTAGTAATAATATTATACTATTCCTCTAAGCTTAGCTAGCTTAACTATTAGTATTTCTACTATTACTTAAGTTAGCTTTAGTAGAGTTTTATTTTTAATAAAGGCCTAGTAATATTATAGAGTATTATTTATTTAATATTTTAGTATTTTAAGTAAAGGTATAATAAGTAGTTCTTATTAACTACTAGTATAATACTATTTATCTAATTTACTATTACTTAGTTTACGTCTATATTTACTTATTATTTTTAAGACCTATTTAATTTTACTAAGTTTATAATTCTACTAATTACTAATTTTATTAAGTTTTTATAATTATCTACTACTAATATTATTAAGTCTTTATAATTATCTATTACTAATACTTAGTAAAGCTTTACTTATTCTTAATTACTAAGATAACTATCTCTTAATTATAGTATATTATTAAGTATATTACTTATAGTTTTTAATTTCTTAGCTTAGGGTAAACTATACTAGTTATATTATAGAATATTCTCCCTATCTTTTTTAATATTTTTTTAACTTTTTCTAAAATTTCCTTATTATTTTTTATAAAGATAATTTTATTATCTTTATCTTATATTCTTTAGTCTAGGAGTATCTTAGAGTATATTACTATTAGCCTAAATAGATAGGGTAGTAGATAAATAGGTATAACTAAGGTAATTCTATTCTTCCTAGTAATTATAAGTTTCTCCTTAGTATAGTTTTTTTTTATTTTAACTTTATAAAGCTAGTTTTTACTAAGTAAGACATCTTAATCTAAATAATTTCTTATAATATATATTTTTACTATTAATATAATATTATTAATAATAATTTATATAATTACTATATTATTAATTTACTATACTATATTATTTACTATTTAAAGTGTTTTTAGTATTATTAAGTATATAAGTAGGATCCTATTATTTTTTATAAATTTAGTATTAATTAGGTCTATACTAGAGCTACTATTTAATATAATACTATATATATATTATCCCTTTACTTTATTAATAATATATCTTAATATTATTATTAGAAATTTACTATTTTTTATTTTATTTTTTTAAGGTTAGTAAATACGTATATTCTCTACTAAGTTAATATTTAAAGTATTACTTTAAAGTTTATTTATTTACTTAGCTATTAATAAACTAATAAATAGTAAAATAGTATTTATTACTATTTACTATTTTTAGTTTAATTTAACTTAGTATTAATATTATATTAGTTAAAAGAGTAAACTTTATATTAATAGTATAATTTAGAGTAGCTATAATATACTTAGTATAACTAGTATATTTTTAAGCTATTTTTCTAAGTTAAACTTTAAAATATAATATTCTTTTATTATTTTAATCTTCTTTAGCTTATATTAAGGTTTCTTTAGCACTAGATTTATTTTTACTATAATCTTTTTTTTTATACTAGGAAATACTTTTTCTAAGTATAGTATTAGATCTAGGAGTATTTTTTAAAATAACTTTTTAGTAATAAGTAAGTATTTATTATTATTACTATTCTCTCTATTTTATATTTTTTAGGTATTCTTTACTAAGGTTTTTAAGGCTATTAGTTATTAGGGTAAATTTTAAACTATCTCTTTTAATACTTATTTCTTTATTATTAATCTAGATAGCTTATATCTAGGATATATTTATAACTCCTTTATTATACTTTATAGTACCTTTAGTAAAATAGTCTTTTTTATAGCCTTATAGTTCTTTTTAACTTTAAAATAAATAGCTATTAGTATTAGTAAATTAAACTTTACTTTCTATAGTATTAGCTTACTTACTACTATTATATTTATTACTTATAAGCCTTATTCTCCTACTATTTTATACCCTAGGGGTAAGTATTAATTATTAGTACTATATCTAACTATTATAGTATTTATTTTTATAGTATTAGAGGTTTACTATTATAACTACTTATAATACTTACTTTATATTTTATAGTAGTTATTAGTTTATTATTATTATTTTTTTTTAAATATATCTTTATTATAGTTACTTTATAAATAGTAGTTATATCCTATATATCCTTATTCTTTATACTTAAAATACTAGTAGTAGTCTAGATTATAAGGTATACTAGACTAGTAAGTATTTATAGGCTTTATAGCTAGTATTTTAATAGTCTTTATTCTAATATTTATATTTCCTATATTCTTACTAATATTACTTAGAGAAGTTCCTTTACTTAGCTATATTAAGTAATATTACTAGTAGTTTAGTATATATATCCTCTCTTATTTCTATAATACTTTACTAAGATTATTATTTATAATATTAATAGTAGTAAGTTTATTTATAAGAATAGCTTAGTTATTATTAATCTATTTTACTAGCTATACTAGGATATTACTTTAACATATTATTACTTTTAGTAAGTTTATCTTAAAAATAAGTATATTATTTTTTTTATTATATATAAGGCTTTTAAAGGCTAAGCTTTAATAGTTAAAAATAAGTATTTTAACTTTATTAAATATTAAATCTTATAAAGTATATTTACCTAATTAACTTCTTATTATAGCTAATCTATTTATAATTTTTTTTTATAATTATAAATCCTTTTTTTTATTTACTAATTATATAACTATATATATTATTATTACTTAGTAGGTTTTACTTTATACTTTTAAATAAAGTTTACTAGCTTATTTTAAAAACTATAAAAATAACTTATTTTTTTTTTTTTTAAATATATAAGTTTTAATAACTAGTATTAACTCTAGTATAAGGTTTATATCTTTAAACTTATTAATAAAAAGTTATATTAATTTTTTCTAGCTAAGATTATTATTTTAAATATCTTTAAATTATTAGTATACTTACCTATATAAGCCTAAGTAAAAGATTTATTAAAAAACTAACTCTTAAGTATTATTAAGTATATTAAGAATAGCTATATTAGTAAGATAAGTATCTATATAATTTTTAAAGTTACTATTATATAGGTATCTAGTATAATAAATCTACCTAAGTAGAAAATTACTTATTAGCTTAAATATCTTATAAGAATACTACTATTATAGACTAGGCTAAGGTAAAGTATCTTAGTAAATACTAGTACTAAATATATTTAATAAAAGTAGCTAAGATCTAGTTTTATATTTTTTAAAGTATTCTTCTAGTAAACCTAGTAAAATAAGTATTTTTTTAATAATATTTATAAGCTATATACTTATAAGGATAAGGCTAAAGTTTTTTAAATTAAAAAATAGTTATAATATTCCCTTATTAGAAAAAGATAATAATATTTAGTATTATAAATAAGATACTATATCTAAGATATATTTTATAAGATTAAATACTATTAATATATATATTTAATTAAATAAACTTTATAAAATAAGGTATTTTAAATATTATATATATATATATAAGTTAGTATTAAAAAGGATTTAATAATATAGTAAATAATAAATAATAATTAAAATATATATATTAAAAAAATTAAATTTTTAAAAGTAAAAAAAAAAATATATAAAATAAAAAAACTTATAATAGTTAAAGTATATAATAATTACTAAGAAAATTACCTATAAAAATTATAATATTTATAATAATAATATTATATAAAAGTAAGAGTATCTACTATAGTAGTAAAGTATTATAATATTTTTATAAGTTTAATAAAAAGTATTACTTTTATAAGATTTAAAGTTAGTAATACTTAGTAATAGCTAGTATTATAAAAATATAGGCTAGTAATTACTAAAAACTTAATTAGTAATAAGTATAACTAATAAAATAGACTAAATTAGTATAAAAAGTATTAAAAAGTTTTAAAGTAAAACTAGTAAATAAGCTATAATAGCTAAGTATAGTAATAGTATAAAAAAACCTATATATCTAGCTATTCTTAAACTAACTTAATATATATAATTTTTTTTAAAAATTTAAAATTCTAAAAAATAATTTAAGTATATTTAGCCTAATACTTATTATACTTTTTAGTACCTAAGCTATACTACTATACCTAGTATATACTAGCTATTTATACTTATATTACTATAAGTATCTAGCTACTTAGTTAATAGAAAAACTATTAAAGTAAAAATTACCTAAACTTATTACCTAGTAATAGTATATTTTACTCTAGTAATATAGTATCTTATTAAAACTATAGTCTTTAATATATTTTTTAATTCTTATATTAACTAGTAATAACTAGTTTTATAATACTAGTTATACTTTAATATTTAGTATTTTTTACTAGCTTATCCTTATATACTTTTTATAACTATAGCTTATAGTTATATATATATATATTTAAATATTTAAAATAGTAGCTAGCTAGTAATATCTTAGTATTAGTATAAGCCTAGAAAAATAGTATTCTTAGTAATCCTAGTTTTATTACTATAAAAACTTACTATAATAATAGCTAGTAAACTAATATTTAACTACTTATAAAATAACTAGCTACTACTTGGCCGTATATATATATGCTATAGCCACCCCTTATAGTACTTGCCCCCTGTATTACTGTAACGAGGCGGCCCTGCCGCCAACAGTACCTTACGGAGTAAAACTACTAACTAAGATATCGTGCACGGTAAGGCACAGTAATAGGGTCTAGTACCGTGACAACAACAGTCATCTTGCGAGCCCAACATCTCGAGGCACCAAGCAGAGCTGCGCCGTAGATGGAAAGACGATCATTTCTTGCCCTTGAGAGAAGAGGTGAAAACAGATATTCAATTGGGGACAATCACAATCCGCTATTCTGGTCCCCAAACACAAAAGACCGCCGCTGCAACATGACGAGACCATCAAAACATTAATGCGCTACCCAAAAATCCGATCCAGCAAAACCATCATCCCGTACACGCCCTTCTCGAGCGCGGTTCCTTTTCCGACAAACCCCCTTCCCACGTCTATGTATGTAAACATGCCAATAACCGAGACCAGCCTTTTCCTCCCCCAATGTAACACAACGCCATTTGATCCGCCTATGCGACGTCGCCATCGCTTGCGATATGCTTTCCGATTCGCCCGGACACGGACCTTATCCCTGCGCGAGAGGAAGGAAAAACGAAGAAAATGAAAACGAAAAAAACAATGTGGGGAAAAAAAAGTAAAGTGAAACCATGGAGGACGCCTGTAAAACTCCCAAAACGCTTCGCAGTTCTGTTCCCGTCCCAATCTTGCAAGTCTATTTGACAATCTTCCGAATGAAATATGCAGCGGCTTTGGAAAGTTGACTGAAAAAACACATGATGTAGCAAAAGGAAAAAAACGGCGCGGATGGGGTGTGGGTGAATGTGTGTGTGTGTGCGCGCGCCGTCCAGGGGAAGAAAACGCCATTTCCAATATATTGCCCTTCCACCAGCAACAGCTTGCCGGGATTTGGAGGATTGTCATCCACTCATTAGAAAAAAAGCACCATGGGTGTGTGCCAAGAGGTCTCCAGCAGCGACATGAGGGAAGGGACAATAGGGCCGTCACTTGATAGGTCAGGTCGTGAAGAATGCCGCTGCTGGCGCTCACACACGGTGGCGCTCGCTCTCGGAAAGCTGTGATTCGTCCAGCAGAGGCTCTTCCTCGGGGGCCAGGATTTGACAGCCGCCCTCGGAGATCTGCGAGCTAAGGTATGCGCCGACGATGGTGATGAGACCGCTGAACCACCAGGCCAGCCCCGAGTAGCCGGTCTGCATGCCTAGGGCGTACAGGAAACCGGAGACAATGGGCCCGAGCGCTCGACACAAGCTTGCCGTCGAGGCGGCGATACCGTTGATGGTGCCCAGCACCTGCTTGGTGGGTGCCGAATTGGCCAGCAGAATCGCGTTGTTCGGGTACGCCATGGTGGCATAGGTGCATTTCCAGATGACCAGGATGTAGATGGCCGCCATCCTCATGCCCGCGGGGAGCAGCACCACGTATGGCGTGACGAGATACAAGGCGAAATACGAAAAGGCCAGCATGCGGAAGAGGCGGAGGGATCCGAGTCGTCGTGTGACGGGAGGGACGATGATGTAGTTGGAGAGCAGCGAGTACAGGCCCTGGACGGACATGATGACGCCGATGGCCTTGGTGTCGAGCCCGAAGCCGTCCACGAACTTGAAGGGGAGCTCGAGGACGGGGGTTTTCGGCGGCGAGGTGCTCAGAAAGACGGGGAAAAGCTGGTCGAATGTCATGGTGTGACTGGGGCTCGTGTGTCAGTGGGCAGGAGGACGAGAGACAAAGCAAAAGGGCGAGGTAGGTGGTGGTAGTGGACATACAAGGCAAGGATTCCGTAGGACATGATGTTCATGACGACTGGCTTGGTAAAGGTCTTGACCTTGTGCTCCCCACCGTCTCTCGAAGGAGGACAGGGTTGTTGCGCCAAGACCGGCGCGTCTGGCTCGACTTGGGCAACAAGCTTGGGCGAACCATGTTGGCTTCGGTAGGCGGGAAGCTGCTCCTCGGCATCCGACATGCTGGCACTTTGCGTTGCATGGTATCCAGCAAGCTCGTCGTTGGCCAATAGGCTCTGCTTCTCCGGCGAGCGGCCGCGGCACCTGCAAGTACGGGCCAAGCCAACGAAGCGCACGAGCCGATCGCCCAGCTCCCTGCCGTAATCACGCTGCTTCTTCTTGGCGACGTGCGTCTCCTCGAGGAACAGGAAGCCCACAGTGACGCCGACGAAAACGGTAGCGGCGCTGAAGAGATTGGGTAGAAGATACGGGTATCGGTCCCATATGGTGCCGCGCGCAAACAGCTCCGGGTAGCTGATGCATGGTCGTGCCAAGGCGCCGCCAATCATTGGTCCGATGATGGATCTGCCGTGGCAAGGAATGTCAGATATCACTTCGGCGAAACACACTGAGGTAGCACGGCCATCTTCCTTACCCAATGCACCAGACCATGGGCATGATGGTGTATGCGCGAGCTGCCACCTGTTAGCCGCAGTTTTGCGCATCGTCATCAGCGCGGGATGTCCTACGTTGTTGTTCCTTGACCGTGACCAGCTCTGCAACCGTCGTTTGCAGGACGCCGATGTTCCTGGCCGCCAGACTCGGTCAATATCCCCATGACACACGTGGATTGCTTGAAAAGAGCACCTGCAGGAAGGGGGGTGCAGAGCTTACCCGTTCAGCAGGCCGCCAAGCGCACGCGCCAAGAGCGCTATGGGCAGGCTCGGGGCGAAGCCAAAGATTAGAACGCTGAGGGCTGTACCGAGGAGACCGCTTAGGAGGACGGGCTTTCGGCCAATCTTGTCACTCAGCTTCCCCCAGACGACGCCCGTCGCAAATTCGGCCAAAGTGAAGGCGGAAGTCACCATGCCGGCGTAGACGGATATCCTGCTGGCATCCTCGGTGATGTGGAAGTCCTCGATCATGTAGTAGATGTAGGGGAAGATGGACATGAAAGCTATAGGTTCACATATCCGGCAGCAAGCTGAACCATCCTCGAGTCAGTACATCTAGTAGCTGGGGGAGGAGGTGGTGGGAGAGTTGCCATCTTTTTACCTAGTACAAACATCTGCTTGGTAGGAAAGGGCGGCGTCTTTTTGACGTCTGGGCCCGGGCCCGTAGCCACGACGGAATTATATCGTCTCATGTTTGCGCAGACAAGAAGAGTTGAAGCGACGTCTTACATCCAGGAGGGTGCAGAGCAACGGGGGAGAGAGTGAGAGCGCTCGTCCAGACAACTGCGGCGGTAGGTGAGGTGACGCACAACCTCGATGTGATGTGATACGATGACGAGCAACGACGGAGCCTCGCCAATGGGCCGCAAAGGGCTTACGCAATTGCCAACAGACGTGGTGGGATAGGTCCAAGAGACGGCTGGGGATGATTCCGAAAGCGGTAGTGGGAACGCCAGGTCCAAGGGAGCTTACAACGGGGTCTTCTTATAAGTTGCAGCAAAGGTCGTGATCAACTCGGTCCAGGTGAGGCAATCGATGCAGAGATAACTTGTTCGACTGGCCGGGAGAGGCTCTGAAATAAGAGAGAAAGGAAGAACAGAGGTCTATGTTTCCGGAGAGAGAGAGGGGGGGGTGTAGGGCATCAAGCCAGAGGAGGGAAAGGGATGTCGTAGGTAGAAATAAGTAATAGAAAAGGACAGACGATGAATGAAGAGGAGCGGGAGTGGATACTCAAATACACGAGAGGAAAAAAGGGAAAAACAGGAAAAGAAAAAGAGGCTTGAGGTCCTGTTCTAAAATAAAATGGAAGCACACAGGCAGGCGGCCAGAAACAAAACGAAAACGCAGTCTCCGCCGAGTGGTCCAGGTGTCATTGGCGAATAATACCAAGTCACGGACCCCCATCCTCGCCAACCCGTTGGGCTGGGCCCGGGGAGGAGGAGGCACTGAGCGAGGAACGGGCGGTGACATGAGGAGAGGAGTTCCACTCATAGACACACGGGGAGAGAGAGAGAGAAAGATGGGAGCGAGGGAGCCAACGGCAGCCCGAACGAGAGAGAGTAGAAAGAAGCATGTATGTGAAGGTCTGGCCCAGGTAGGTCCGGTACGGGAGCGTTTCGTGTGAATTGGCATGGGGGGGAAAAAAGCCCATCCCATCCGCCATCCCTCCCACCCCCAACGTTGTAGGTCGCGGCGCAACTGGCCGGGAGTACCTTGCTTTTGCATCGAGGTCCCGGCTGCGTATGTACACACATGCATGCCGTTTTCTGCTAATAAAGGAACCACTAGCTACTACAGCTATGTATGTACTACTAAATTACTAGCATTGGTTGGAAATTAGCAGAAACCGACGATTTTCTCGTACGACCGGATGTCTGCTTGCACGATTTGTTCTGCCCCCCGTCTTTATTTTTTTCAGCTGCAGCGTCTGATCCCCAATCTTGGGCCAGTCTGGACGGCACTGACCCTTTTTTTTCTTTCCTCTTTACTTTTCGTCGTCCGTGCCATGCAAGCAAGCAAGCAAGCAGCGCTCATTTGCTCTCTTCTCCCCGCTCCGTCTCGGTTGTTGCTTGCCCTTGCGTGCGCTCCGGCCATGTTCCCCGCCCACGTCGGGGTGAGCGTAGGTACATTAGCCAGAAAGGTCCGCCTAACTTGCAGGCGCCATAGGGAGATGCCAGTATGCACATACATGTGCGCCATGACAACATCTCTGAGCATATGGCTTTCATCTACAAACAATACTGCTGCCGCTGCTGCTAGTAATTTTGGCACAAGATCCGTATGAACGCAAGTACCTACACAGGTAGGTACTGACGTACGACTAAACAGACAGACAGACAGACAGACAGATAGACCCTTACAGGGCTCCCCCTCTCTGTCACTCGCTAGAACTACTTGTAGAATGTGATATGTACCTACAGTACATACAAGTACATGCACAGCTGAATCAATCAACAAACAAGGGGGGCGTGCCAAGGCAGGGGGGCGTGAAGCGATGGGCAGAAGCACGCACCCAAGCACGGCAGAGAAACACCCTCCTCGACCCTCGTCCGACTTTGCCTTGCCGACGGTTGGTGCCAAGGCTGAGGACAAAATTTGACAAGACCGGTAATACGGAGTAGGGCCCCTTGCCACCCAATCTGCCAGTGCAAGCACATACATACAGACACATACATGCACACACATACAGATACGTACAGACATACATACAACGCCGGCCGGGTGCCAGGCAGGTCAGCAATTCAGGCAGGTCGGCCCAGCCATCGTGGCGCTGCCCCAAGCCCGTTACGTCCAAGGCGATCCAACTCATCATCACCTCCCCATCATGCACATCCACCCGTCAAGGGGGGGCAAGGGGGCCGAGAATGCCTTTCCAGATGGCGGTGACGAAAGCCTCATCCGAGAGTCGTAGATCCAGGGGTCCCTGCCCCTTCCCCCTTTCTACGACCATCGTCATCCTCTGCCCTTTTTCCATATCCATCATGACCGCCCGTGTAAGACAGCAATAATCAATCACATCTCTTCCAAGGATATAAAATAACATGTGCGAGCAGATGGAAGGCTCATGGAGGCGTGCAAGTCACGACCAATGCCATCGTGGATCTCTGCAAGTAGTGTATGTAATACTGCTTCGCTTCAAGGCGAGCCTCTCATACCGCGTTCCGACATGAAATGGCTTCCGTGTCAAACCTGAATGTCGTGTACATACTATC
This sequence comes from Torrubiellomyces zombiae, assembly GCA_018831705.1. Taxonomy (NCBI): domain Eukaryota; kingdom Fungi; phylum Ascomycota; class Sordariomycetes; order Hypocreales; family Ophiocordycipitaceae; genus Torrubiellomyces; species Torrubiellomyces zombiae. The sequence continues at coordinate 10,338 of JADHZA010000072.1, read as the reverse complement.
GACAAGCACTGTAGGCAATAATACCCAATGACTCCCGTTCGAGCCTGGGACGAATTCCGGGACTTTGGGAAGAGCCAGCTCCGGCGAGGGAGCGAGCCAGGGTCAAATTTACCAATCGGTCCAGCGCCCCAGTGTGCAACCTCTGGCTCGCTGCGTCGCTGTAATACAAGAACGGATTACCGTGCTCCGTCCCCTGTGACGAGCGCATGCGCATCCGCCTTGGGGGCGACGGCACATCACTGGATGCGTTGACGGCCTGCATTGCTTGCTTCTGTCGGCCTTCTTTTTCCCTCCCCCCCCCCCCCCCTCCTTTGTGTACATCGTCGGATTCTTGATACTTGATCCGCCAGCGTCTTCCTTTGCCTTAATTTTCCATCGTCATCCGTCTCACCGCCGTAGATGCATCATTTTGATAGCAGCGTCATTCCACGTCTTAGGCGCCAGTGCGTGCTCGCTGCCACGACAGTCATCTGACCTGGCGCATGAGCTATGGTGCCGGGGAGACGGCGCCGGATGCGCTCTGTTCTCGGACCGCCTCCCTTTCGACTGGACGTTGTTTCCCGTGCGCACATTCATATGTAGACGCCCGGCCCCTACCATGCAATGCGCATGTACATACATAGTGCCGTGGCAATATGGGCCACCTCGATCGACGCGACCGTTTCCGTGATGGGCCTACGGCCCCCGTCGAGCTAGGCGCGCGAACTCGTGGCAGAGTTGTAGATTGGCATATTCTACAGCACCTACATACTTGTACGTTGCAGGTAGGAAGCCGAGCGAGCCGTTGCGTCCCGGTCAAAGATGATTACCGCTCTATCGAGGCTCGGAGGTTTCTTCCGTCGTGCATACGTCGCGCCACACCGATCCTTTTTATCGTGACCAATGCGTCACCGAAATCTGGACTCACGAGTTGCCATGTTGAACGCCTGTCGGGGGGACGTGTTCGATGCCCTTCTGCGCTGGAAAGGGACGTGACCCGTCGCCGCAGCGTCTGCGTCATCATGCAAACCCCCGTCCAAGGGCCGGGGCCCCGGTCTTCCAGCATCTCTATCAGGCCGTTCCACGACCTCGCCTTGCTCCAAGGCGAACAAGGCAACGAAGGCATGAGTCGACTGCTCGAATGTAGGTATGCGCGCGCATGCCGGGGAACACGCAAATTCTCTCCTTGACGCCTCGTCGCACACAGATCGTACGCTTGCATTACGTGGTTGGGTCTACTTCGTCTTTCCGAAAAAAAAAACTCTACATAAGCTCGCGCAAGCTTGGAATTGAGCGGTCATTATCGTCTCCAAAGCTGGTCGCTATGACATTGCAAGCAAAATACAGCTGTGAGGTCCAAAAGACGGAACGGAACAATGGGTGGATCCAGTGCACTGTGACGAAGTCATCGAGTCGCGGGCAGGGGCTCACCGGTGGCCCTTCGGAGCTAGGTCCGATTGTGCGAGTGGCTGACGTCGTCTGTCCTGTCGTCGGTTTCGAGAGTCGCTAACGGGGGGGGGCGCGAGAGCGGCGCTAATCTTGTTTCAAGCGTGCTGTCAGTCGCGGGCCGACTTGGCGTCGGCACCCGTGAGACATGCAAAGGCGATCAAATGAAGGCAGGCAGCATGAGCACATGACCGTTTGACGCATAGTTCGATCGAAGTCGACGGCTTGCTATTCGATGAACCCTGGGACGGGCTTCCATGACGAGAAAATGAATGATGCAAGGTAGAGGACGCGTCTGGTTCCGGCGCTACTTGCCCGTCTTTGGTCGTTGCACAGATACGATAGCAAACTCGGAACGTTGATTCCCTTTCCATCGTTTCGTGTCACTGTCGGTGAGATTTGCAGAGCCGAGCGATTACACACGTCTCACTTTTCGACGTTTGATTGGCGAGAAGCCTGCCTAATCGAGTAACTTGGCGGCATATGCGTCCGGTCCACAACGATGGCATCGGGCATGCATCGTCTTCGTTGGCGCAACGAGCGCCCATCACTGCCTAATCAACCCGCCGCTCCGTCATCCCTTGGCCCAAAAACCCCCGCAACTGGCCTTGTCATTCTTCACTTTCTTCCCGTCGGAAAGGGGACGAGGGTATCAGCTACTGTATTTACGGCCGAGGGTTTGGAGAACCTTACACAGTCGGTCAGTAACTGGTGGTACCTCTGCCAAGACATTTTCCCAGACTATGTAGGTCACTAGGAAGGGCTGTCACATTTCGGGAGCCGGTGTCGATACGTCATTCCTCGACTTATCGAAGAGCGATTTGCGATCGTGGCCTCGGGCTGGTCATCCTACATACCGCTGCTTATATGTACTTGTATATGTGAACACAGGTACCAACACGTAGTTACAGCTGGCATCAGCTTCAGGGTCATGTAAACCGTCCAGCCAGCGCCATCGTCTTTGGGCGAGAAGCAGGAAAACGTCTCCCTCCCTTGCGATATAATTTTCGCAATGCAAAGCCCAATTTGTGCTTCCATCAATCGCCACTTTTCGAAGCCGCTTGCCGGGTGCGCCACGGACGAGTTGTCTATTCCCGCTCTATGGCCCTGAGCTCGACCCAAGCTGTCATGTGCCCGGCACGGAAATAGCACGTTTGACAGAAAGCTGTTTGGACTTCCGCATTGGCATTGTCCTCAACTGTCATGGCCTGCAAAGCCCCCGGAACGGGCGGGTCTTCATGCAGCCGTGGGTCAGCCACGTGGTAAGACAACTTCAGGGCACATCCATGTTGACGGCCAGGTATGTCAATACTGTACTGTACATCAATTACTTCTACTACATACAAGTACTACCTTACAGTGTGGTGCTGCTAACACGAGTTCATACAGGCAGTGTATATTTGTCGAGCACCGGAGTGTTGAATCTGCGCCCGATGAGCACTTCCGAGCTTGTACAAACACGCCTATGTATGTAATCTACAATACGAATACTATCCCAAAGTCCGCAACAGTTCTCACGCTTCGACGACGTGTGTGACACCAACTTCAACCTTTTGACAGCCCTGTCCTGACTGGGCCCACTTATGCACCCTCCTGTTGGGAGTTCGCAGTCAGTTGAGCCGAGATTGTCAGGTACAGCATTCCCTACGGACTGCCGAGTCAAAGTAGCCCCCTGTTGTCTTGTGTGTCAGAGAGTGGGAAGCCATGGGGAGACCACGGCTCGCTCGCCGCCCGGATGCCTGTCCGGCGCATCGTGAACCCGTAAACGGATGGACGCGAGGAAGGCTCGCGGCTGTGCCATCAATGCGTCAGGATGCCGCCGACCAAGACTGATGTGATCGGGGCTTTCGGCTCCAATTCCTCATGTTCATTCATCCCATGCATCTTAGCATACAAAGCTACTTGGAGGGCAGCTAGATAGTTTGCCAAATCTCGAGCGACTGTCAAGCTTGATTCCTAGCTCGAACCAGCAAACGCAGCTCCAGCTTCCAGTGGCATTGCGTTGGTCATGACAGCGATTATTGTTCTGGTGTGATATTGAACGAACGCCAACTACCAGGGTAATGGCGAGACTATCTTGTATCCGACATGCAGCCGTGTACATTGATATGTCCATACCTAGACACTGGTAGCGTAGGGCACCGGAACGTCTAGCCGGACCCACCTCTGCAGCAAGAGATTGGCTGTGTGTCGTGTTATAAATACCTAGCAGGTCAAGCCCGTTTCTAGCAATAGTGGTGGATACGGTAGCGCGGCTGTAATAATCTTAGGATAGTCCTAGCTTGAAAAGAGAAAGTAAAATAGCCCTTATAACCGTAATAGCTACGAAAGCTTATAGAGTAATAAATTATACTATAGCTATAGCTCTTTTAGTAGTTATAAGTCTATTATAGTAGCTATAAGGCTATTATAGCTATAACTATTTTAGTAGCTATAAGGCTATTATAGCTATAGCTTTTTTAGCGGCTTTAAGCTTTTTTAGTAGCTATAAGCTATAGTACTATACTTACTTTTAGCTATTTTTAATTACTATACTTACCTTTAGCTATCTTTAGCTACTATAATTACTTTTAGCTACTTTTAGCTACTATATTAATTTTTAGATATTATACCTTTAAAAGCCTTAGATACTATACCTCTAGACTAGATACCTTTAGAAGCCTTAGATACTATACCTTTAGATGCCTTAGATACTATGTTTTTAGACTAGATACTTTAGATACTATACTTCTAGACTAGATACCTTAGATACTATACTTCTAGATTAGATGTTTTTAGCTACTATACTTTTAGCTATTATGCCTTTAGCTATTGTATTTTTAGCTATTATATTTTTAACTAAGGTACTGTGGTAGATTGTAAATATACTATAGTAGATTGTAATATACCTTTTATTAGTAGCTATATACGTGTAGTAGCTAAAAAGGTTTTTATATTAAAAGGGCACTAATAGAGTAATTATATATATTATAGTTATATATAGGTAACCTTTTTTAGCCATCGCTATCTTAAAAACCTTAGATCTAATAACTATTTTTACCCCTATAATACTGGTTACAATAGTCATTAGAAACCGGTCTAGCCTGGTAGGTATTAATGTGACGTGCGAAAATACCTGTCCATCGCTGATACCTGCTGTACCTGTACGTACTAGTACGCCTGTATGTACATACAAGTACGGAGCGCAAGCAATGATGTACAGGGGATCTGATGACGAAAGACCCCTGAAAATGAGGCTTTGAAGGACAGCCCGATAAGATATTCGCAGCCGCAAAAAGAGGATACGAGTCCATTTCTTGTTCGGGACTTGCGTTGCACACGCAGAGTCTGGATCGCGCGGGCGGCAGAGAGCAGAATCGGCATCACTGTCTATCAATCCGCTTGTCCGATACGCTTCCTCCGAAGGCTTCGATCTCGGTAGTCTTTAGTTGCACTGGTAGTAGTACATAGTATGTATGTAGGCAAGGGGTATGTAAGTTAGACGCACGCCCCATGCAGAAGGGGGCATCCCATTTGGGGGCAGCCATTCGCAGCCGGCCCCCGCTTATATCTCCCATTTGGCTGATACACTGGCAGGGGTCACCCTTTGATTGATGCTCGGGGCCCAGCTGTGAGAACCTTTTTTTCGTCTCATTCCGGGATCGGGATCAGGACCTCGGACTGAAGAGTTATCGTAGCGGCAGCTCCTAACAACTAGTTAGAGCACTGACTCGTCAATGCCTCCACTCCACGTGACGGCAACGCTGTCTTCCGAGGCACGCGCGTGATCAGTTTGAGCCGCAACGGACGGTAACAGCTCGTACGTCACGACAGATAAACGAATATCCCTTGGCAAGGTATGCATGACTTGCGTCGGATGGACGGGGCATGCATGTACAGCAATCGTGACACCTTGACATGCCGGGTTCACACTCTCCTTGTGCTTGTACCGGAGGAAGGCATGTAGGCAACGGTGGCACATACGGATACGTACGTACTTGCAGGCCGACGAGCCTGCGGATTCAGCGTTCGACTGCACAACCCGATGCCTTGGGGTGCCGCAGCATACATACTTGTAGATCAGTGCTACTTGTAATAGTACTTGATAGGTGATAATACCCATCGAAGGGCTCTCGGAGCACTTCCCCTACGACCCTGTCCGCTTGTGTCCCCTGTAACGTGCATCGGCCGCCTCCGAAGTATCACTTTCGCTTGTGAGGTCAATTGATGCTTGCATCCTCCGTGCAACTACATACAGGAACATAGTACAAGCAAGCCGATGGCAACGTGCGCTGCTCGTCGCCTTCCAATGTGACGGGGGGGCGCTATGACAGCGACCGGTTACGCGAAATGTCAGCCCGGCGTCCTCGCCGCCATGACACCGCTGTGGGGGAATGAACCTTGAAGCTTGAAGCTGTTCAAAGCACGCCGTCTCACCGCTACAAACGGCGCGTGAGGACCTCGTCCACTCACCGTCCAGCGAGGCGAAACCCGCTTGCTGACAAAGTTTCTTCCAGACCGGGGGCCATGAGCTCCAACAAGTACATACCTAATTGGCCTTGAAGCGACGCGCCAGCGGCGTCCAATCACCAGGCGGGACAGGCCCTTTCGCAAGCCCTCTGCAGGTCCGGGGAGTCTTCCCTTTGTGCCGGCCAAAGCGGGGCCGGTTCTGTTCCCCGGAAACTTGTGGGCTCTCAGGGTGCCAGACGGCCCCTGACCAGTTTGCCAAGCTTCTTCTCTGACGTTGGCGCCGGATGTTTTCCACCAAAGGCCGTGGGCCTTCTCGCATGGCGCCCCGTATAGGGAGCCATGTAATACAGCAGGGGGATGAGATATGGCACATACATAGTCCAGATTTCTGCCCAGTGGATTGGGCGCGCACGCCGGGGCTCTGTATGGATGGACGTGTTCCGCGCTCTCGTATGTACTTGTAGGTACATAAGTACATACATAGATGCATACATCATTCTGGGTCAAACGGACATGGTTGGAGGTTTAGGGGCAGCGTTCCGGCCTGCTGGATTTCACCAGGGTCACCAGGACGCCGGATGCTGAACCGGATCCGAGATGAACCATCAAGCATGCTTGCCCAGTTCGAGTCATTTTCTCTGTCGTCGTCGCTTACGAAGCCTGCTGCTCTCCGCGCCTCCAGGTATTACTGCAAAGTCCTAACGGCGCAAGCAGGTCGCTAGGCTTAGCTAGAACATTGGTGTGACCATCGTCCATAACGTGTGCAACCCAACGTGTTGCCGGGCTTCGTTACAGGTAGCAAATTAAGCAGTAGGAGGGGCGGGAAGCCTGCGAGATCGATGCACGCGCATGATACGTCGCCAAGTGGACAGACATCAAACTGGCCACGACGTCCAGTACAACGTTCAAACTGACGCTCTCCGTTCCGTACTCGATATGGCCGACCACCAGAAAACGCTTTTCCGGTCTGACAGGGGAGAGAGTCCTAGTGTGCAATGCAGCTGCTCCCTTTCCGCATTGAATCGAATTACTAGTAGTATTGGGAGCCAGGTCGTTGTCATGTGCTTGTATTATCTTGCTGCGGCTCGAACTCTCGATGGCATGTGAGGTCTTGTCGAAGCCATATCGTGCATGTATACAAGTACATAGGTCCTGACTACTGCTACTAGTTGCTTGCTTGGCGTCTATCCGTCCAAAGCCAAGACTACCTGTACTTGTATGTATGTACATACAGACATACCTCCCAACTACGTCAATTTATGTATATCGAGTATTTGCTTTTTACCATCGTAGAGGCACTCTCCCAGTTGCGCGATGTTAAAGGCGGCGAAATGCACAGAGTACTGCTGCTTGTAGTACTGGCAGCACACACACTTGGAGAGGCATCGATATGTGGAAATGGTGCCGTCAGCACCAGCATGCTACTATCACGATGACGATAAAAGCCAGAGCCCGAGGAATTTGCATCGCCTCTCCTAGAAGTTGAGTCAGAAAATCATGGGAGTACGAATTGGGCACTTGACCTCACTGGGATGCTGGCGGTAACCGGAGCCATTGATATCAGCATCGGGATCAGATTACACGTACGGTAAGAGCATGCACTGCAGCCGGAGTCGCGGTAGGGCACCTACGGTCACGCAGCCAAACCTTCTACAAGTGCGGTACGCTAGTAGGTATTGCTTCTACTGAAGATTGATCTCCATCGCCAGTCCTAGCAATTGCGTCCATTGGGTCGCGGTCTATCGCCCATTCATCTACATGTGTCGAGACGTTGGTGCCTGGTAGTGCGAGGGGGTCGAAAGAGGTCCACGCATGTAAGCCACTGCAAAAGCTCAGTCCCGACAGCCGATGTAGGCACCTGCTTTGCGTAGAAGGTGCCGTTATTGGAATCTCAAGTAATGATGGAGAAATAACTGAGGGACGTCGCGATGGGACCTTTCGAAATTCGTAGTTGACGTCTACCGTGATATATGTGATACCCTGTGTACCGCCATCGCAGTTCCTTAACAAATGTTCCACCGAAACATCCTACCAAGCAGAGATTCCTTTGAGACAATGCCCAATCTGTCAGTCTATCAGGGAGGACTCGTTATCAATCACACGTGCTTCTCATCGTGATGCTTAATTCACCGCTTCTGTCCTCGACGCAAAGGCACGCTTGCGAGGCGAATTGGAGGATGCAATGCAACCCTGAACGGCAGCGCCCGTACATAACGCCTTCGAATCTTCGAGCCGACACCACTCAGGTGGTTTCGTCGACGCGGCTTTTGCTCCACTTCCTGGTCGGAATCGATCACTACTACCAGAACGAGCCGAAGTCCGGTTAGCAAACGTATCACACGCATATGTATACTTCCCTGCAACGTGTACAGCAGGGAGAGGAACGTCCGCTGCAACCAGACTGACAAATACAACACTAGCAATGAGGACCAATGGCTGCACTGCTTCAACAGCCCGCAAACACCAGGAATAGATGGCTACATAAGCTCCCGTACATGTAGTGGCCGGCCACTTGCTATCAGGCGGTGAGTAAAAGCGATGCCTGAAATGCTGTATCGCCAGCGTGTCTGACGATCAGCGAACATGCATTTCCAGATACATATACGTAATTCGTTACGATCCCAAAATACAGCCAATGAACTCACTAGCCGAACAACCAAGCCTCACCAGTCCGAAGCATGAATATACGCAGCTACCTGCAAGTGGCCATGGATCGTCCCTGAAGCCCAACGCTCGGGCGGATATCAACCTGGAACAGAATAAACATGAACCGAGGTCTAGGCGCATCATCGACAGCACATGTGCAGTGTTTCAAGCTTGTACATGTACTGAGCAACAGCGGACAAACGATGGTTTGAGCAGACATTACCTGGTGCTGGCCGAACGTCTATACCATTACATTGCGTTCACGGCATCCGGAGCCGCTTCTCGCTCGGGAGGATCCGGCCCCCTTCCTTTCTCGGAACTCCGCTCAAGTATTGGCTTTGACATCACAACAATAGTCGAGTAGCACCAGGTTGATTTGTCACGGCCGTGTGCTCGTTATCGGAAGTTTGGCGCCTTCAAGACGGAGAGACGCAGTCCGGGTTGATTGCGCATTCTACAATTGCATACCTTGCTGAAAGCTGTCTCTGCTGACTTCCGTAGATGAATGAACGAATGCCATGGTCAGGAGATCAAAGACAACCTTATATGAAGACAAGGAAGCTCGAAGTAGAGGTTGACAGCATCCGGAACCTCTTACGAATCCATGGTCCATTCTCGGCCTGTAGCATGTATGTGTTATATGTCGCATCGCTATTGTCGTGGCCTTCAATCGCCACCAGTCGACAAGCTCTCTCCTCGGTAGCAATAACCTTCTGAGCAAATGACTCAGCCTCAACATCTGGTGTAACTCCGGCATGGTGTACATGTATCGGAGGACAGAAGAGGTAAGCAAAGGCCACTGTCCGGTTTCATTTGCCTCGTCATGCAATCTCGCATATCGCTAACGCCTACACCAGGACAAGTAGTTGCGAAAAGTAGCAGTCCAAGCGCTCTCATATGTCCTCACGCCCTGTCACGACAGTCGGGGTGTCGTCACTTTGAGTCATCTCATACACGGCGAAACAATGCAGAGTGACAGGTCAAGCCATTTCGCAGAGCCGGCTTGAGAGACATCTCGTTTTACCATGCTACCAGTGACTCAAGCTGTGACTTGAGCTTCTTGACGCTCGCTTGCATACATTGTATGTAGGACCGGAAAGAAGCGTCTTGCGTGATGTACATACATACTCAACTCGCTAAGGCAGTAAATCACGGGCGGGTACGTAAGACAACACGTTTCTCGACCTTCGCTGGCGACTGCTCTGCCGAGCTCGACAGGGAGACGATGCCGCAAATACATGTATGTATGCTGGTTCGCATTTCTTGTAAGCTTGCCAGCCCTGTGCCGGTTCCCCGAGAACCCTATCCCACTTCAAGTGTCACGCCCTCGAAGTGAGGAGCACAGAAAGTCTCGGGAAGCGAGGGAAAGGAAAAAGCCTCAAAACAGCCGGGCATACATACATACATACAGGGTTTACTCTGGGCGGCTGCATATATATGCACGTCCGAATCACCCGGACCTGTTCCTTTCGTGACGGGAGGCGGCTGTGACTGTTGACAATGTCTCAGTGACGGAACGATGCAGCAAACTAGCTAGGGTTTCAAGGCAATTCTGACCCATCGAGAATGGATATGGACCTGTTAGCTTCAACTGTTTTGTTGCAAACTTTTCAATGTCGTTGCTTGCTTTTGGGACATGGATGAATAGCGCCGACAAAATGAAGGTGCTTGACGCGGCAAAAGAGTAAAGGAAAACCGGCCTTGCTGAAATTACGAACCAGACCGGGCGTCTGTAAAAACGAAGGTGATGCTCGACAATTGTCTCTTGGACCGTCACCGTTTTGTTTCAGCCAGATCCTCGACAGCGGCTGCATCTAT
>JADHZA010000071.1:0-70127 GCA_018831705.1 Torrubiellomyces zombiae | reverse complement strand
GGTCATGGCCCGAAGGGGGTCTCGATCTGTTAAGTATTCCCGTCGCCACTGCATTGCCGAGCCTCCTAGCCGAGGCAATACATGTCATTGGTCCGTTGCTTGCGGGGGGGAGCTCACGGCTGCCGTAGCGGCTGTTCACGGATCGTGGGCGGCATTGTGCATGCCACCGTTGGCCCGCAAGTAAGCCGGTGTAGATGGATGAATAAATATCGACGAGTTGATTACACGCAGATTGGCGCGTGGATGAAAGCGAAGTGGCTCTTCTTGGTCAAGGTGCTGCAGCTGCGCCTATGGATGGATTACGTCACAGCTCAACAACACGTTCAAGAGAGCGAACATTCATGGCCCATGAAACTTTTCAACTTGGTGAAGGCACGTCGGCGACGGCTCGTGAAAAGGGTCCGAGGCGCCAGTCAATTTGCTTCTTTCTTCAATATACTACATGAGTCTATGTAGGTAATGCATTCAGCCAGCCGGTTAGGGTGGGATTACCAAACATCTATGAATACAAGCAACGTACATACAGGACGGAGCAGTTGGGGTGGGCTCAAGTGCGGGGAAAGGAAGGCTCGCCACACCCTCCAGGCGCATTTGCCTTACCAATCATGCTATTGTAATGAGCGTGTAGGTGGACAACCTGCAGTGCCACTTGGTATTATAAAGCACCAGTTCCCCGAATCTGCTCTGACCTTTTCCTCCCGGGACATCATCTCCGTCTTGCAATTCCCTACTCCAGTCTGCCCCGACAAAGTCAAGCCACTGGAAGCAACCCTCCTCTGTGGTCATCGCCATCATCATGACATTGACTGTGGAATTGAAGACGCCCCTCACGGGCTCTTATCAGCAGCCAATCGGCCTGTAAGTTGATGTCGGATGCTGAGGCCCTCATTCCCATCGATGGTGCTCCATCTTTGCAGTCGAAACTCACCAGCCCGTCATCTTGGCAGATACATCAACAACGAATGGGTCGAAGGCGTCGACAAGAAGAAGTTTGAAGTCGTCAACCCTAGCAATGAAGAGGTCATCACCTCGGTCTGCGAGGCTACAGAAAAGGATGTTGACCGCGCTGTCGCTGCCGCTCGCAAGGCATTCGAAACCACGTGGAAGGAGGTTGCCCCAAGAGACAGGGCTCGCATGATGGTGAAGCTTGCTGAGCTGACCGAGAAGAACGTCGACCTTCTCGCTGCAGTCGAGTCTCTCGATAATGGAAAGTCCATCAACATGGCCAAGCTCGACGTCAGCTTGGTCGTCGCATGCATCAGATATTATGCCGGATGGGCAGACAAGATCCACGGCAAGACGATTGATGTGGCTCCAGATATGTTTCACTACACGCGTCCCGAGCCTGTGAGTAGCGTCGCCCCTCTCGTGGAGCCACACCGGGTTGAAAATAACATCTCCTTTCTACCAGATCGGCGTGTGCGGACAAATCATTCCTTGGAACTTCCCGCTCCTCATGTTGGCTTGGAAGATTGGCCCAGCACTTGCCACCGGCAATACGATTGTGATGAAGAGTGCCGAACAGACACCCCTGTCTGCACTCGTCTTTGCCAACCTGATCAAGGAAGCTGGGTTCCCGCCTGGTGTATTCAACCTCCTGTCTGGTTTTGGAAAAGTTGCCGGAGCCGCCATGTCCTCCCACATGGATATTGATAAAATCGCTTTCACCGGCTCCACCGTCGTCGGTCGGGCCATCATGAAGGCGGCTGCGTCTTCCAACCTCAAGAAAGTTACACTTGAGCTCGGTGGAAAATCGCCCAACATCGTCTTCGATGACGCCAGCATTGAGCAGACGCTCTCGTGGGTCAATTTTGGCATCTACTACAACCACGGTCAGTGCTGCAGTGCTGGAAGTCGGATCTTCGTTCAAGAGGGCATTTACGACAAGTTTCTCGAGGCCTTCAAGAAACGAGCGCAGCAAAACAAGGTCGGTGATCCATTCGACAACGAGACCTTCCAAGGACCGCAGGTTAGTCAGCTTCAGTATGATCGGATCATGGGCTATATCAAGACTGGAAAGGAAGAGGGAGCAACCGTGGAGATTGGCGGCGAACGTCACGGCGACAAGGGCTACTTCATTAAGCCTACCATCTTCAGCAATGTCAAGCCCGAAATGAAAATCGCTCAGGAGGAGATCTTCGGTCCTGTGTGCACCATTACCAAGTTCAAGACAGAAGAAGAGGCCATTAAGCTGGGCAATGACACAAGCTACGGTCTCGCCGCCGCCGTACACACCAATGATCTCAACACCAGCATTCGGGTCAGCAGGGCGTTGAAGGCCGGAACTGTCTGGGTTAATTGTAAGTACTCGTGTCGCGTGAGAAATCGACTCTGCAAGCTCCGGAACATCTTTGCTAACAGTCCCCCCTTTTCCAGGCTACAACCTAATCACCACTGAGGTGCCTTTCGGAGGCTTCAAGGAGAGCGGTATTGGCCGTGAGCTTGGCGAGGCTGCTCTTGCGAACTACACGCAGAATAAGAGCGTCGGCATACGACTCGGAGGGGCCATGTTCCCTTAATCGGTAAGGCGATGCTGCTGTTGACCGTGGCGTATCCCGCTAAGAAACGTGATTCCAGAAAAGGAGTCTCTGCGAGGGGCTTGTTCTGCTGTGTTTGATGTCATGACGATTGACGGGCACGAAATTTCTCGCGTAATAACGAATGCTTAGCTTCAAGGGGCTTGTGCATCCTTGTTGAGCAACAAGGTTTCATTTGTAACACCAAGTCTGGGTTGGTCAACGGAAATGTGAACCTGGACAATCACGAAGAGGACGCCTTGTAGCATCAAAAGTTGGTAGTCTAATTTCAGATTGTATTCATGGACTTGACACAAAAATAAGGTTGAGCGTGTGGGAATCCCTGTATGGCCTCGAACGGAAGGCCACCTTGGGTGCTTGGCAGGCAAAGAGCAATGACGTTGGAGCAGCCGCTGTCCGGCGTGGGGCAGTAAGGTACCTACCTACAGGTATGTAGTCTATCGATAGTCATCGCAGAATTACAGGTACGTAGGTGCTAGGCGTTTTAAAATCTAGCGTCAATGCCGTCTCACTCCCTCTCTACCTCTTCCAAGGCGCCTTCACAAAGTACGAGGTAAAAGCTCGCGAATGCGGGCCGAAGTCTCAAGGTCGGAGGCTCCGACATGTCGTCCATCTACAATCTTGAGCCGCAGCCAACGGCGTCGGCCATCATCCACACGACCTTGGGGGAGATTCTGGTCGAGCTGTTTGCGAAACAGACTCCCTTATCATGCCGAAACTTTTTGCAGCTAAGCCTTGACGGTTACTACGACGGCACCATTTTCCACCGACTCGTCCCCAACTTCATCCTTCAGGGCGGCGACCCGACAGGCACAGGCAATGGTGGAGAGTCGATATACGATGGTGGCGCATTCGCGGGCGACCTTGATGCTTGGCCCATGGATCAACGGCGCGGACGCAATGCGGGACCAACCGGTGCGAACTTCAAGGATGAATTTCATTCTCGACTAAAGTTCAACCGCAGAGGATTGCTGGCCATGGCCAACGAAGGGAGTGTCGATACAAACGGAAGTCAATTCTTCTTCACCCTAGACAAGACGGAGGAGCTCAATGGTAAAAACACACTGTTCGGTCGAGTCGCGGGCGACACGCTATACAATCTGGCCAAGATTGGGGAATCTGATGTGGATGAGACAACCGAGCGCCCCCTTTACCCTGTGAAGATTCAGAAAATAGAGATTCTCGTGAATCCGTTCGACGACATGGTCAAACGCCAAAGACTGGCAACGAGGACCATACCGAAGCCGGTAGGGGGAAAAGAAAAGAAGAAGAAGCGCAAAGGAGGCAAGCAGTTGTTGAGCTTCGGTGACGATGAGGGCGATGTAGAAGAGCCCGTCCTCAAAAAGACCAAATTCGACACACGCATTGTTGCCGAGAACGGGAGTGAGGACCAACCTCAACGGCAGAAGACTGCCAAAGAGGAGAATAGCACAGCACGGAAGCGGGAAAAATCTACAGAAACACAACCAGATCCGGACGAGAGACAAGTGGTCACGGCGAAGGTTAGCGGAGCAGCTGGGTCCAGCAGGCCAGACGTTATACCGAGGCGGCAACGGCAGGAGTCCGAGGAGTCATCGGATGCGCCCAGACCAGTGCCTAAAACGGCGCTGCAAAAGGCCAACGAAGAAATCGCTGCCCTGAAAGCCTCTATGCGACGGACGATTCATTCGGAAAAGCAACCAGACGACAGGGGCCAGAAAACAGCTTTAGAGTCTTTGATCCCAGAGCACTCCATACGCGGAAGAAAACGAAAACCAGGTGGCAACAGCGCAACGTCTAGCGACGACACGGCGGCCTTGCGCATGTTGCATGCTTTCCGATCCAAGCTGGAGAAGGCTCCGGCGGAGAAAGATGGACTGACCTCCGCCGAAAATACCGAAGAGCCCAGCGGCCATGATGCTGCTCCGGACGAGGAGGCAGAGCTCTGCGACTTACACTTCATCGCCAACTGCCAGAGCTGTACGGCATGGGACAAGCAGGAAAAGGAAGACAGCGACGACGAGGGTTGGATGTCACATTCCTTGTCTTTTGCGGCGGACAGGCTGGGCAAGGACCTCAGCAACAGGAAGAAGGCAGAAGAAGAGTTGGTAGTGATTGATCCTCGGGAGAAAGCCCGCACATTGAAAGAAGAGAAGCGGGCAGAACGAGAGTCGAGAATGGGCAAGTCGGGTAGGGCATGGGATCAGGCGAGGGACCAGGCGCGTAATGCGCAGATGGCACGAGTCAGTTCTCTGGCTGGCAGAGGTGCCAAGTGAGGTCGAGTCCAAATCCAGGCATATGAAGAATGACAGAATCATGGCTCGGCCGTTATACGACGCAGGAATATGCGAGACGGCTCGACTGCAGCACACGCTTTTTTGCCTCTAACACCAGGTTGTCTCCTGGACATATAGCTTGTACAAGTAGAAATCATCGTAGTGTCAAGCATGAGGTGAAAGTAGAGAACGAACAGTCTTCTCGTGAACGAAGTCTTCTCGTGAATGATACGTAGGAATATTCAAGATTGTGAGGGCCTTACGGAGTAGACTTGCTCGGATCACCAGCCATTCGGAACCCGTGGTGAGCGAGTGGGTAACTTGATGGGGGAGAGGGAAGCATGGGTGAGCGAGTTCAACAAGGATTAGATATGATCACAGGATTCAAAAGCTTTCGTAAATTTCTATGTTCCCGCAAGCAGTAACCCAGGAGCATCAAAAACGACGTGACAAGGAGACGGACATGTCAGATTGAATGACCCAGGAGCCAAGCGCGGCAGAAATTTGGACAGAAGGATGGCGCTAAACCTTTTTCTTTTTCCCCGGCTCATGGGTCTTGCAAGTACATGTCGCTGCCTGTACAAACTCTGCAGTACATGCGTGGTACTCCTGTGCAGCCACTGATCAATGATCAGATCGAGTACAGCTAAGTACTTTCTAGGTAGCCCTACCTGGTAACAGTGCCCCGGTTTCTCCAGCCCATGATATGATGGTCTCACATCATTATGACCTTGTCACCACCTTCAATGTTCCATCCACGAACACGCCCGGCCTTCATCGCCCTAGATTTATCAAAAAGCTAAGCGACCTCACTTTCACGACTCTTCGACGTGCAATCGTAGAGTCTAGAGGGAGAGTAAGAATCTTCTCTGGCGGTTGTATCGCAACCGATCGCATTTACAATCGTTAGCGACCACGAGATTCCCAGAGCATCTCCGATTCCACATTCGACAGGTCTCTGCAACGAAACATCTCAGCGCCGGTATTCTCGCACAAAGATAGCGTCAGGTGGCCCTTTTTCAAATACAAAATTGGCCTTGCGCCGCGACTGCCTGCTGCAACGGACAACTCGAGCAGATTGCGAAGTGTCATCCCGCCCGGCGCGGACGACCCTCCGCGCTGAACGCCCAGCACGTAACGACTTCTTCTCTCGACTCGTGCTCTTCCCTATCCAAAGGGCGGGACGTCTGATAAAGGCGAAAAAATCGACCCGATACCAAAGCATCTTCACCAACACGTCGCTGCCCACCGAGCAAAAGCTTCACCATCCTGCGTCCGTCTGAGAACTGCCAATCGGAAAGATCAACGCAAAGATCATCGTCATCATCGATCACAAAACTACTAATCTCATGTCTACACCCAGTTCAAGAAAGCGGGCGGCGCCAGGAGCATCTTCCTTCCTTCCCTACCAGTCACAACAGTCCTACACGGCCGAAAATGGCACCGAGAATCCCCTGACACATTGGGCAGGGAGTGCTGATGCAGCTGCTTATAATGACGGGAACATTCATAGCACCAGCAACATGGGACTTATGCCGGCGCAACCCCAATACCAGCAATCTCCCACCACCTCGAATAGCATAGCACGACGCAATATGACGCAGGATCTCGTTCCAGCTCACCCGAGAGCTCAGTATGACTCTCCCCTTGAGCCGTGGGGAGAGTTTGGGGATGACTCGTCTATGGTGCAGCTCAACAATGGCGAGAAGCTAATCTCACATGACAGCATCGAATCGTTGGAGGAAATGGCGCAAAAGGCAAAGAGAGAGGCACAGGGCAAGCGAAAACAGATTCCTCCATTCGTTCAAAAATTGAGCAGGTGAGCCATGAGCAGCGCCACTGTTGCCTACGATTTTGTCGTGTAGCTTAAGCAGCTGATTGAAATTTAGCTTTCTCGAAGAGCGAAAGAACGAGGACTGGATTCGATGGTCCGAAAAGGGAGACTCTTTCATAGTCTTGGACGAGGATGAATTCGCCAGGACCTTAATACCAGAGTTATTCAAACACAACAACTACGCATCATTCGTTAGACAGCTCAACATGTATGGCTTTCATAAGCGAGTAGGGCTCTCAGACAACTCGTTGCGAGCGAGCGAGCGTAAAAACAAGAGCCCAAGCGAATATTCGAATCCTTTCTTCCGGCGTGGACATCCCAATCTCCTATGGCTGATCAACAAACCCAAAGGCAAAACTAAGAAAGGTGGTAAGAACGCGGATCTGGACGCGGAGAGTGACGAAGAAGCTGGACCAGAGGACAGCAGCGCCCACGTCGCAACCAACTCCAACGTGCCAGCCGGGCGCTCTTTACCGCCGCCTTCAGATGCGCAGCCCATACATAAGAAGGAGATGGCGCTGATAAAAGACGAGTTGAATAAAGTGCGAGATCAGCAGAAGATGATACTCGGGGCCATCAATCGTCTACAGCGACACAACCAAGAACTCTACAGTCAAGCCCTCATGTTCCAAAGCCAGCATGACAGACATCAAAACTCCATCGACGCGATCACGAGATTCCTGGCCAACGTTTTTAGGAAGACGCTTGAGGAGGGAAACAACCAGAAAGTCACCGACATCATATCCAGTTTGATTACGAATCAAGGACAAACGACACCCCAGCACGGGAGCGTGGTCGATCTAGGAGATTTCTTTCAGAGCCAGCTGGATCCATCGACGGCACTCGGGGGAACACATAAGAGAGCCAGGGGCCTTCTGCCCCCTATTCCCGAGACTGGGGATTCTCGCCCGAAAGCCAGCCCGACGCCTGCCAGCGGCGCGTCTTCCTTCCACCCTATGGGCAATCAGAATCCAGAGATGGGGCATGTTACCGAGCTAGCGGACGGCACGGAGACTCCTCCCAGTCTGCGGCAGGAGCTCGAGACGAACCCACACGAGCGCATGATGAAGCTGATCAACGACCACAATGCCATCAACTCGGCAGGCATGGACCTGCCCGAGGCGGCCGAGCTCGTGGCCAACGCGCCCAGCGCTCTCAACGCCGATCAAACAGGCAACTTTGCCGACCTGATGGCGGGCCAGGCGCTATCGCCATCCTCGGCGGCGCCGACAGCCACAGCAGCACCTCTGTCCAGAACACCGCCCGGAACCATGCCCAAATCCACCGTCACGCCACCACCTCCAGATACCCGAGCGACGACTGCAACACCGTCCCTGTCGCCGATACTGCGGTCGCCGCAAATGATGCCGCCTTCGATCCATCAAATCAACAGCAACCAGATCGACCTCGACCAGCTGCAGCGACTGCAGCACGAGCAGGACGCCAAGATTGCCGAGCTCAGCGAGATGCTCGGCCCCTTGAGTCCATCAGGACGCATTCCCGGGGTCGGTGACACATCTTTTCTGGAAAATCAAGATGTAGATCTTGATCAGTACTTTAACAATGAGGCGTTCCTCAACGATGCGTCATTCGGCGACGCCGTGTTTGGAGACGGCACCGACGGGTTCAAATGGGATCTCGACGGTCAGGGAGCGTCGAATCAGAACAACAATCAGCCCAGTCCAGCGGGAACGGAAGAGATCAAGAGGGACGATGTGACTCCAGAAACGAGCGGAGAGCATAGTGCTAAGAGGCGGCGTTTCAACTCGTAATTCCAGCCAAACAGGGGAGTCGGGGCCGAGACGTCCGTGGCGAAGGTTCTCCTAAAGAACTCGTCTTGTGGGATGACTATCACAGCCCAGGTGCAGGATCGGCATTCTGTCGTAGAGAACTCGCCACGGGTTTGGGGAAGAGCTGACGAAGAATCGATGTAGCCATGATTGTACATCAGCGCCGTCAGCGGGACAGATGAGGACAAGAGCGATTATGAGTATAGTAATCAGCGTGGGTATATTCATCATCATCATCATCATCATCATCAAAAAAGCGCCATCCCCTGAAACTAAACTGTAAAACCCGCTTCCCTCACGCAGCACCATGCCCGTCCGTCATCCTCATCCCGCAAGGGGATTCGCATGCACCGTCACACGCTCAATCCAAACCTTCTCCCTCGGCCTACTCTTGGCATCCGTCTCAAGCTTCTCCAGCGTTTTCAGCGTCTCCATGCCCTCGTCGCCAATGACCTTTCCAAACACGGTATTCAACCCATCCAGATGCGGCGCCCTATCAAACGTGATGAAGAACTGCGACCCGTTTGTGCCGGGCCCCCGGTTCGCCATGGACACGGTGCCGCGCGAGGCGTGTCGCAGCGCAGGACGGATCTCGTCGTCAAATGCGCCCCCCCAGATACTGGTGCCGCCTTTGGGACGGTCCGCCGGCGCCCCGGTCTGGATCATGAATTGCGGGATGAGCCGGTGAAAGGGCGAGAGGGTGTAGTAGCCTGATGCGCAGAGGGCGAGGAAGTTCTGGGGAGAGGTTAGATTTTGAGTTTTTTTTCCCCCCCTTTTAAAGAGTAAGTGTGTGGAAGGGGTGGGAGGGTGGTTTACTTCGGCGGTTTTGGGAACGCTTTCGCAAAAGACTTCGATCTTTATGTCGCCTTGTGTGGTGTGCAGCGTCACGGACATGGTGATGCTGTGGTTTAGTGGGAGGGGTGGTACGCGTGTAAGGATGAAGTCTTGGACCTGGAAGAAGGGCGGATGGCGATTTTTATTGAGAAGAAGGGCGATGAGAGGTTGAAGATGATGATGATGGATGCTGGATGCTGGATATGAAATTGAACCAAAGGTGACTGCAGACCTTGCGCCCCACTACTCTATCCAGCTAGTAAGCCGGCCAACTGCCAGCCTTTCGCATCATGGGTTTTTGATGAAGCCTTAAAACTACTTTCTCGTCGTGTTTCGTACTGTAGGTTCATTCAGATTGATGAATGACGTAGCGTCTGCCCATCTGAGCAAAACATTCAGCATCTGGCTACGATAACTAGCAAGACTATGTGTGCACGAGAGAGAAATGGGAGGAGTACTAAACCTCGAAGCCGTTCTTCCTCGTTTCATCATCATCATCTTCATCATCCGACACATGACAAGAATTCTGATACCCTGACGACGCAAACCCCTCAAGTCCCAAATGCCCTCGCCAGACTCCGTTCCCCCTATTTTGCTCCCCGACAATATGGAACCATCCCTAGAAAAAAACGCCTGGCTATGCCCCCTTTCGATATTTCGCCCCTGTGAATCGAGCTTGTCTTGAAACAAAAACGCCTCGCGCGTCAGGGGTATACATTATCATCGACTTTGGCTTCCTTCCAAAATCGTGCATGCTCCTTTCCCAAGCTCATGGTCTCTCGATACAACTCTGCTGCTCGAGAACCTTGTCATCGAGTCACACCGCCCGTCACGCCTAGTCGATGAACGGCTTCTTCTGCCCCCCGACCATGCAGAGGCCGAGGGCGCGGTACGATTCCCGGTCGCTGGCCAGGATGATGGTTCGCGCCGGGACCATCGGATTGTGTTGGTCAACGTGGCACGCGTCTTTGGCGGACTGCTCGATGGCGTCCATCTCCTCCTTGCACGCTTGTTGATCCAGGGGGCAGATGACGATGGGCTGTCGCACGGCAATGTCGCGGGCACCGCTCAGCTGGACCTGGTTTACATTGTTAGCAGCAAGGTAGGCCTAGGGGACTGTCTTGAATCGCCAGGGCCCCGCTCACCTTGATGTTGAGATAGAACTCGATCTTGTACAGGGACGCCGTGGTGGTGAATGACGCCACCTGGTAGAGGGGAAACCCCGGCTTCCCCCGTTTAACGATGCCTTCGGGGTCCCGCAGATCCTTGGCCGGAAAGATCTGACCAATGTTGGTTGCGTAACCCGCCTCGGGCATCTTCATCTTCACTTGCTGTACCTGCTTGGACAGCTTGTTGATCTTCTTGACCGGCTCGTCGCCGTCGGGGTTGTACGTTATCTCTTCCTCTATCGTAAGCGTAATCTTCTCGATGCTGACCCGCTTGGCCTTGCTGGGCCAGTCCGGGTTGGGCGACAGCTTGATGTAGACGGTGATGGGGTCGCCGGGACCGTAGCTCCAACGAGGCAGATTGATGCCGAGCTGGATCATGTTGTCCGAAGTGACGAGCTTCGTCTCGGGCTTGTTGTACATCCCGAACGTCGAGAGGGTATCGTAGCGCTGCAGCTGGACCGGAAAACTGTGCCTATAACGGTTGCTGTGTCCCTGCTGTACCGTCACCACCAGCTCGTACGACGTCTCCGCTGTCCTGCTGGGGAGCTGGATCGAGGCAGGTGGAATTCGACGGCTCGTTTCCTCTCCGCCTCGGCCGAACGGTATGAAGAGCACGAAAGGCAGATCCATCGCCATGACGCTCTCTGCCTCCTTCCCCGAGGTGCAGCGAAATAACAGCGCCTCTTTGCCAACCACATCCGTCATCTCCTTCCTCGGCGTGCCCAGGTGTCGCTTCGCTAGGCTATCGGCATCCGGGTGTATCGTCTCACGTCTCTGCAGGCATATGCGGACGAGGGATATGGCCACAGGCATGGAGTAGCCCTGACCGGGGCGGATCTCAACCCTACCCTCGATTCGAGGCTGTGTAAAAAGAGCTACGTCAGCGGCATGGCAGCAGAATGAGCAGCCCTTTGCTTCCGAAGCCCTCGGGGCGAGCTGCGACGTGCGCGTGCGGGACGAGGCCGAGAAACACTCACCAGCGTCGCCGATATGCCTGGGAAGCCCTCGACGAAGCTGCTGTTGGGAGGGCCCGAGACCCTGACACTGGCGGGGGCCGAAGCCATGCTGTCGAGGGCGCGTTGCCCGCCCTTCAGGGCTCGACCACTGGCGACAAGTGCGTCTCGAGTGTGGCGGCCGTCGTCACAATGGAGTCGTGGTCGATCACATGAAGAGAGGTCGTCGTCAGGCCGGGTATCTCGTTGATGTCGACGGTCGCTCTCGCGGCACACTTGACACTGGGTCGACGGCGCCTCGTGCAAGGAATCGAACGCTTGCCAGGGGTGTGGGGGGGGGAAGCCCCAGTTCACGGATCTCCAGGAGGCTCGTGGGGAGTTGAGATTGGGGGTGTCACTCGGGTGCAACCAGGCGACGCAGGCGGTGCGTGCTGAGGGTATGGTGTCCGGCAGATACCTGACTGGGTAGCAGGCCTAGCACGTACGTACGTAGTAGTTTTACCCTTGTTGGTAGCAGTTAAGCTGGAGAAGAGATGAACTACTACTGTCTACCGGGTCGTTGATCCCACGAGGCGAGGTTCGCGCAGTCAGTCGCAACGCACGCCTCTGGCGGCTGACAATCGACGGCCGACGTTGGTTTAAAGCTTCGAGATAGCTGGCTTGCGTATCGCAGAGTGGCAAATGGCTGGTGAGGGCCGCGAGGGAGCGTGCGTCAGCATGTTGGACGCGTGTTTATGTAAGGCTGGACGAGATGGACAGGGTTTCGCTAGTGGTTGCTCGTAGTGATGAGCCGCTTGTTGTTGCGCGTCAACAGGTTCGCACCCCCGTGCAAGCTACTGGTTGTGAAGTTTGCTTGACACGTCACTTGAACAAGCAAAACGACTGCTGAGTACGTCTTCCGGCCGTCATGTAACAAGAAAGATGCAGATAAAGAGAGTGAGCATGTGAGTGCGGCCTCCCAGATGACGGGCGGTGGGTCATCATGGCTGGTATGCAAACGAAAGTAGACGCACCGAATGGAACTTTTCATATTCGCAGTTGGAGCACGCCTGGAGCTGACAGGCATATTCCCTTCATCAGATTCACTTTCCATTACTATACCTTAGACGTTTAGTCTATCTAACGAGATATCTGACTGCGACGTATTGCGCCACTCCATCAGAGGCCATGTCATTAAGGACGCCCTTCCAAGTGAGCACTCGACTGCAGGGTAAGTATCATACCCTGAGCCACGCAATGTGAGTATCTGTTAAGACAGGCAAAGAAATAGAATATCGACATGGCATTAGCGAGAGTAGAACGAAGTTAACAAAAGAAAAGGAAATGCTTGACATATACGATATCTGGAGAAATCGAATACTCCAAATTAACAAAAAACGAATGTAATGGGAGCCGTAGGGATCGAACCTACGCGGGCGATGCCCATTGCGGTTCAAGTACACGACCCATAGCGGGCAGAAGCCTAAACACAACGCCTTAACCACTCGGCCAGACTCCCTGTAAACAATTTCTTGGCTATCATAG
The DNA here is from genome assembly GCA_018831705.1 of Torrubiellomyces zombiae. Lineage (NCBI taxonomy): Eukaryota > Fungi > Ascomycota > Sordariomycetes > Hypocreales > Ophiocordycipitaceae > Torrubiellomyces > Torrubiellomyces zombiae. The sequence goes on along the minus strand of JADHZA010000071.1, from coordinate 57,231 downwards.
CCTATAGACCTAGAGCATGAATTTCACTGAATTTTCAGTTTGCTACCTCAATCAGCCCCGGCCACGTGGGTTCAACAATCGAGAAATTTCATAACGATTCATCCAGCACAAACCGGCGTTTCGAGAACTTATCGCATACATTCGAACTGCTCAGAGCTCAGTGCAGAAGCCCGGGCAAACCTGTTTTCCCACTAACGAGCGCGCCAGGCCCGGGTGAGTCCCATCTCCAGGACCGTTCTCTTGACCGTCAACTCATGGAATCCTAGAGGCATCGAATCATTTCCGCGCCGGCCATCTCGCTCTGGAGATGATCTCATGGTAGTGGCAGACTATTGTATCCTCATGGGATGAGATCGTGATCAATCCCTCCATCTTCTCGTCAACCCGTCGTCATCATGCCTTTGGATGACGACGACAATCCCGCTGTAGGAGTCGCAGCCAATACGGTCGCTGGCGACAGCCCGGAACCGTTGGAAGATGCTGCTGAGGACAGACTTCCTGATTACAATCTCTTTGCCACCTTGTCTGACAAGAAAGGCGTGTCGAGCAAAAAGATCCGTCACGGAGAGAAAGACTTTGAGTCCCACGGCACGCAAGCGCAAGAGAACACGCTCGAGGCTAGTCGGCAAGCACTCGAGGAAGTTCTGAGCTATACAAGAATCCATCGCGCAGAAGCATGGCAAAGAGCTTGGTTCTTCCCCGGCTGGTGGTCTCGAGAGCACCCGTCGATGACGAGCGATCAGAGCGGCTTGAGGCTGGAAGACCGCCCCGTCGTCGTGGAGCATGAACGCGGAAGCTGGATGAAAGACATCGGACGCACAGTGCCTGGGAAGAAAGACCGAGCGGGTGTTGGGAGACTTTGGCTGCTCCCCGAGGAGGCTCTCCATCTCGTCGAGAGAGGGACGCTTGACCTTTGGATGCCCGACAAGCCGCTCGAGGAGCTGCTTCCCAACACCGAAGATTCTGAAAGCACCGCGAAGAGAGGCTCTGTACCTGACGATTACGAGGTGGGCGTGCCACTCAGCCTGGAAGCGGCCTATTGCATGCTCATCGGTTTCGAGGGAGAACCGGGCAAGACGACTTTACCCAAATATCAAGTCTATGCACATCTAAAGAGGTCGGGGTTTCACGTTCTACGTGCACCGCTGAGCGAATCACAAAGGGCAGAAAACCCATCAACACATCCGTCGACAACAGCCAAGTCGCAATCAGTCTGGGAGCGCCTCTTCTCCCTCATCAGCCGCACGGGGACTTCAGAGCGGCGAAAGGCCTTTGGTCCTCTCGTCTCGCCGGGACTCTATCGATCCTATGGCCCCATCTACCAGCAGCTCGCTCTTCTCCCGCGGCACCAACCGCAGCAACTACAAGAAGAAGGCACGCCAGTCGAGGAACCATTTCGCGTGCACTTTCACGTGTGGAAGCCTGCTGGCCCTTCGTTCTCGAAAAAGAACCCCCCCGAGCCTGACTTTCGGCTTGCGGTAGCGGATACCGTGGACTCATGCGTTCCCACCCTGGAGCAGATCGATTCCCTACTGAATACAACGCCGCTCCAGCTCCCCAGCTCGTCCTGGCAGGGCCCTGGTAGGCTGTACCAACGGCTGAAGCATGGGCACCGCAACGTGTTGGTCGCCGTCGTCGACTGCGGGTTGGTCAATTTCATGCGTTTCGGAGAAGGCGTCTTCGGCGAGGAAAGGCTGTACGAGCGATTTGACAGCCGTCCCCGAGGCAGAGGCGGCTCCAAGACCGGTCGCGGCGGCCACCGTGGACGCGGTAGAGGTCGGGGGAGAGGGAGCCGAAGGGGAAGTTAAAAAAGAATTCTCACGCCATAAGGCCCTAATTCGAATATAGATGGACGCAAAGTAGTAATACATGTAGTATTCGTTGACGCACGAAGTGTGAAACGTCTCATCGAGAGATCTGGTCGTCGCGTCGTTACCTTGGACGACGATGTGCTTGGGTGCACCTTGTGTCGGAACCGGAACCCACTCCGCCCGCTGATGCAACGGTGACGAGTGAGAGCCGGACACGCGTACATACAGTCGATAGGTAATTATCTGTAATTAATTACTGTAGTAGGTATATTACTTGGTGCAAGGTCTCGTCGGCGTGACATACAAGTAAGGTCGCTAATAACCCATGGTTGACCTAAAAAAAAAAGGCACACAACAACACGTCCGTACAAGCGCTTGTACTGCTACAATCAAACGAAAGCGGCCAAACCCATGTTTCGTTTGCCTTCTCCCTGCGGAAGGATGCGCGATGGACTTGAAAACCGGGGCCCTCGACGTTCCCACCAGCTGTTTACTTGTAATGATATAGATGCCACCGCCTCGTTCAACGTTGGCTTGCGGACCAACGTCTGCAGAGGCAAGGAGTTTTCCGGTGTGACTCTTGGAGAGTTCAATGTTGGTTGTCTCATTGGTCGTCCAAGTCCGCAGAGATGAGCGGCAACGCAAAACATGATTCAGTGGAAACTCCGCCCACCCGCAGAAGACCAAGAAAAACCAATACTGTCGCCTGGTGGATCCTCTTTCTTCGGGAGGTTTTTTAGTGGTGATTACTATTGGACTCCACGGCCAGGAGCAGGCCGGCATCCTCGCCTTACGACCCGTGTCAGCACATGTACGGAGTAAAGACGGCCAAATTAATCTTCGATAGTAACATTCCGAAAAGCTACCTTGTCAGTCCTTACATACCTGCATACCGCTGCCTATCTTCCAAACTGCAGGCTCCTCGTGTTGGCACTGAAGTCTCGAAAGTCTATGTATGTCGGAATTCGACCCAACGCCGCCGGGCTGTGCACGTGCTCGTTTCGCCCCTAACATCGATTGAAACTTCAACCGCAAGGCTGAGCACTGTGCAGATCCGATGGCGACAATGCACGCTTTGACCGCAACTTGACCCTTTGGTCCCGACTCTTCTTTGTCGTGTTATGCTTGATGCATTCGAGGATTTTAATTACTCCGGACCTGGCTTCGTTGTCGTGCATCATGGTCCATGGAGAGGAAACCCCGTGGAGCATGTAATTTGCTTTCACCAGACAGGTCCATGGAGAACGGCATGCACCGTGCCGTCTTGAACGGGTGCAGTAATCAGCTGCAGAGTCGAACGAGTCATTGGATACTATGTGCCTGACGAACTGAAGCGTACCGTTGGGGAAAAAAAACAATCCCCCTTGAGAAGCAGGCGAGTCTGTCTCGGGTGAGCGGCTCGTTCACCAGGCGGAAGGAAGCCTTGGCGCGAAGGAATCGTCGTTTTATTTTCGTGATCTTGATGCCGCCTGATCTACGGGGACTAACGCCGCTGCAGGACAAGGCTTAACGCGCTTCTGTATTTATCTGCCTGCCACTGGCTGATCCTGCAACGCTCGCTTGCTGCGTACGACTGATTAGTTCGGTGCTCTACAATCCTCACAAGAATCCCTCTTGGAAAGGCTTGTTTCAAATGGGCTCCCAAACGCCACCTCAGTGCTCGCTGAGCTGGAAAGGCAACAGAGGACATTTCTACAAGCAGGAAGTCTGATAATATGGGCGGTGTTATACTTGTACGGGACCCTTTTGTGTCGTCAATTAATGCGAAACCGGGCTATACTTTGCTCGCTTACGGGCTGTCCTTCGCCTAGCCCTTGGTGAAGCCTCCTTGTTTTTGGAAACCGGCTGCGGGCAGATATTCGCGACGTTTCTGGTAGAATCCCCTCCTAGAGTAATGTTAGCGCACCGCTTCAGCCTTCGTAGCTTGCTCATCTTGTCGGTATGATAATGCACGTCATTCCCGAATGTAATCACCTGGTCACGCAAATATAGACATATTCAGTTTGTGTATCAATGGCAGTAAAGTCAGACTGCTGGCTGCTACGGACATACATGTAGTCATATATCTGATGTCTGCAAACAAACAAGGTGATGTCTGAGCCGGACTTATGCACCTACTATCACATTGGCATCAACCCTGTGCTTTTTTTAGACGAACCCGTGCTGGCCTGCGAGGACTGGTACATATGTGGGCTGTATCCACGTACGTGTAATTTCTGACCACTGCAGTCTTGTTGGAAACATGATGGAAAGCCTCGGACCAACCAGGCAGCCTGAAATTGTCATCTGTGCAGTCAGCCCCAGATCGTCGGGGCCTGATCCTGGGATAGCATCATCGGCCTATTCACGTCTCTAAATTCTTTTTCTCTTACATACAAGCACGATCCTGGTCTTGATGCCTGGTGACACGAGACGAGGTCCAACATCATTTTACTTGTCATAAGGCAGCCCCCAGGTAGAAGAGCGGAATTCAGACCAATCGTAACTCTACTGAATACTGTACAAAACTCGGCACATCATCTTTGCCTACAGCCGTACTACGTAGAAAGTCTTATCTGATTTAGCTAGTGTATATCGCTACACGAGAAACCACCTTGAAAACCGTAGATGAGAGCATGTTTGTGTATACGCAGAGTGGGGATTTCGTGACCTGGAGGCTGTCCAAAGACAAGCAAAGGGATAAGATAGGCGTCACCGGATGGTATCACCTCTCTCAGACCCGCCTGCCCGGTCTTACGGCGGTGGTTTCCGCTTGATGTAATGATGAAGTAAGACGATGAAGAGATTGCGGCCGTCGATATCGACCAGGGGGTCGGAGGATGTAACGAGTCATTTGCTCAAGGTCATGAGTAATCAGCGACGGGACTTCCGCCATCTGGAAACTGCACAGTGCTGTGCGTGCTGGACCTTAGCTTTGTACGTATGGATCATGGTGGGACTCGCGGGTAGCGTCGAACTGTGGCGTCATCCAACAACTTGACGGGATCGTTGGTCTTCTTGCCTGCTGGCACATCTCGACTCAGTCTTGACCTCGAGTTGGGGAGAGCATGGAATCTCGACCCTGGTCTGACGCAGAATGGACTAACGCCGCTTAACAGTACGGAGTTCTTGCATTGAAAAAATGCTGTCACTCTTCCTGTCACGAATAGATGGGTCATCTACGGACTCGTGACTGGATAAGATTGACACTCTACCGGGAGGCAGAGAATTCGCATGAGGCGCCTGACGATGGGCGAAGCGGGCGTTAGCATGCGTCACACATGTATTTGTAAGTGGAATGCTAGATCTAGACATGCTAGAGTTCTTCAGCAATATGTCCTCCGTATGTGCGCCGTACTTGTTGACAGATGGCCAGACCTAGGTGGGTCTGCAGTACATATGTACCTGTACTCCGTCCTGCAGCCTAAACTGCAATGGAATAGCCGTAGCTGAAACAGGCCACAATGGCCCTTGTTTCGTTCCAAGCGGGAAATTATCAATCCCCAGACGGTTTATTGTCCGCTTGGCTAGCATGTCTTCTTATTTTAGCAAGTGGCCCATGGGTCACTTTGAATCCCGCGCACGAGTACAAGTATGTATGTACATGTACAAGCAGCCAATGACGGTGGTCTGCAGCATGCCCACGGGTGTTGAATTCTTGCATCTAACAGGTCGCAAGGCTGTGATCTATTTAATTAATTGACCAATCTACCAGATGTATACATCTTATCCGATCTTGCAGCAAACTTGCGCAAGTACTGCCTGGACAAGAAAGGGACGAGAGGAGAGGAGAGGAGAGGAGAGGGGGGAAGCAAACAACATAGAAACACGGTGTATCACTCCGTAGGCAGAGGCGCAGTTGAATGACAGGATCAAAGCGTCTTCTTTTTCGAGCGCAAGGCCAACAAGGCTCGTTCGGACATTTCTACATTCCATGTACTCCGTATTACCGTTGCCAAGATGTGCAATAACTATCCTTCGTTTAATACTTGAACGACTAGCGCGTTGGTTCTGCGCAAAAGTCCAACGTTGTGCCAATACGAGTGATGCCTGACAATTCTAGCCCTACTCAGGTTGGCGGTCGCCCAACAGCGCTCTGGCAAGCCCTTTTCGGCAGAGCCGCAACCAATCTGACCGCGCCCAGGCGTCACGGGCGGTTATATGACCCACTTAGTCATTGCTACAGGTTACATACTGTTCACTGTTACAAATGACCATGGCAGGGGGATGGCTTCAGCAGAAGCGGCCTGTAACCAGACGTGATCGATGGCTTTGCTCAGCGCACTCCAGAATAGTGCCGAGCGGACTAAACGGAGTTTTCTCAATGATGAGTCAACAACTGATTCTATTCAATTGAGACCGACTGCCTCGGAACGTCAACTTACTCGGTCGGCATGCCCGTTGCGCTTTTGCTGCTCAATCTGAGACATGGATCAACGAACGTTCATGTTTCATCCGCTATTAGCACTTATTACCGAAGGCTGAATGAGGAATTAAGCTTGATCTATCTGCAACAGACTCTATGAACACGTTTGCTCCGGGCTTTCAGGCAGAAGGCCAAGGGCCGAGATCCTTGGGGAGAGTTTTCTCAAATCTGCAAAAGCAACGTGAGTGCGGCAACGGAAGTCCGTGCCCTCCGGCCCTGTCCGTTGGAAGAGGTGAGACACAAGCGTTAGTCATGGCGGGCGGGGAGGGATCGTGCATGGAGTTAAGTTTCCAATCCTACGAAATCGTTTCTCAATCCTAGTTGTCAGGGAGCTCGTCTCTCCGCACGCATCGGAGGACAAGAGGCGGTCTTTTGTTGTAGTGACTGGATCAGGAAATAACATGGACTAGTCCGGTGGCGGAGTTGCGGAGTTCAAGGGCGTGTCTCGCCCCCTTGTACTCCGTTTACTCCCGTATAGAGGGGGGGTATAATACATCGACACAAGGCCATGCGTCTAACCATCATCTTGGTGCTCGGAAAAAAGGCAACCGAGATGATGATAGACGAGATATTGCTGTCGGCGGCAACTCCATCCGTGGTCCGTGGCGGCCGTCACGCGCTGGGGCTGGGAAAGATGGGAATTTGGCGCTTACAAAGGGCGAGTGGGGCTCCTTACCAGGTTGATTGAACGGTGAGATGAGCGGCGGCGGATGCGGCATAGGTTGGAACGTTGGATACACAGAATTAAGCGAGACCGACAAGAATGGATTGTGTCTGCTACGTATGCGGAGTAATTACTTGCACACGTGCTTCTACATACAGAGTATTGAAACGTCAAAAAGCCCTTGTCGTAGTTGCTTAGTGGAAAGCGGTGTATTCAGCTAATCACAGATACATACAGACAGCAATGAGTAATACCATCCCTTTGGTGCTTTTAAAGGAGCTTTCAGGTCACGGGCCCCACATTGACTAGAGTACTTCCCTAGTACAATTTCACATGAATATATTGTGTATATTCCCCGCGAAAACGCGCTATAATATAGGCGCGTATAATGTATCGTCTAGTAGTCTCGTGACCTCTTATATGACACGATTTGTATGGTAGATAGAGTATCGCTATTTTAGGCTTAGCTTATTCGTCAAGATCCCTGAAAGTGACCTGAAAGCTCCTTTAAAAGCACCAAAGGGATACCTGTGCTCCATCCCAACATGGCGGTACAGGTGCAGGTGTACGGACCGATACACACCTGGTATAGGCATGCATCCCCTTCTCGCTCTCGCTCAGGCTCAAGCAACACACGGTTTCTCCATTCCGCGGCGACGACATGACGATGCTCTGTCACGAGTCCGAGTCCTTATCTGACCACATATAGATGAATTTGCTCCTTTGAGTGCTCTGTGTGATACGCGCTCAGACGCCAGCAACGGTGCTCGACCACATCCAAGTCGACGCTTCTTGCATCAGCACCGAGCTCTTAGCGTCATCCTGCGCGTCATTGTATGTGATTGATGTCTATCTTGGGAGCCGGGAGATAATAGTACTTACTTGAATGGGTGGCATTGTCGAGGATAGCTCCAACAGGGCCCTGGGAGGAAGCAAACGGCGCGAAGGAGCTTGTTTGGGACACACACGGCGGACCTTACGGAGTTGGGCGCGGGCTCTGCTAGCGAGCTCCGTTGGCCCAATCGACTCTCAGCGCCCGCCGAAACATGCAACCTTGAACCTTTGACGTGTTTCGCCCATGCCGGAGGACACTAAAAAGTCGTCCGAATCCCGTTCATCGGGTTCGGCAGCGGTCATGAATGTTACAGTATGTAGGTACAGTGCTTGTGTGTACGTTACTACAAACTATAGCGCACTTGGTTGGTTGCCGTTGCAGGTAGATTGGAGGGCACGTTTGCCTCTAATTATTACCACCTACTAGTAATACTTAGTAAGATCGAGATAGCGTCCCCCTGGTCAACATTGCCTTAGTCAGATTTCTTTGTATCTGTAAAGGGGGTCGAGCGCGCTACCTCCGGTGCGAAACGCAGTCGAAAAGTGGTCAGATTGGGGATGAGAGCTGATGTCTCTCTTGTGCCTTTATGCCCGTGATGAACGGGATCCGATGCTGTAGAGTCGATAGATGGGAATATCGGGGGATATCATTTACTATATACGGACACACAGAGTACCCTACACTGGCGTGGGGTGGGCCTTGGTACCCTTGAGCCAACGACACGGGATTGGACGCCCTGTAAGGATGCGGTGGCGCAAGTGACTGGCTCTGCACCGGGCAGAGAGTCAACAGTTTGGCAGACACAAGTAGACAGGGCTAGAAGATGAGCACCTGGAACCTGTCCGGTCCGGGGGATACAAGTATGGGCTCTCGGCAGTCGAGCTGCAGCTAGTTCCACGTACCTATGCCCCAGTTGGGGCAAACACGGTTCTGACTTGGATGGACAGGGACACTTCAGGCTGACGCTGCGGCGGCATCATCAAAGTGCTCGCGCCAAACCAATGGCTGCTGACGTGACGCAGCTGATCAATCTCCCACGCACAATAATAGTAACTGATAAGGACGGCCGCGTCATTCAAGACAGCTCGGGTTTGCGTGAAATTGTCGAACGAGTGGACCTGACACAGCCAATGCACGAGGGTATTGGGCGAGTACAGGTAATGCATAATAGAAGGGGAGGGAGTCTAGCTTTACCGCTCCGGGCGCCGCTCTCTTTTCTTGTCCGAGGCCGAAGTCCAGGCTCCGAAGCTCTGACCTCCCCATGTAGGTCGCTGATGACTAGCTCTCCATGGGCGCAGGACGCTATCGCCAATACTAATACAAGTATCACCTGCAATGCACATACACACATACATACAAGCACAGTTCCGTTGGTTGGCGTGGTCAGGTTGAGGAATGGGGACGGAGGTGGAGCGGTCAGATTGTGACAACTCGGTCCAATCAAACAAAGAGAAGAGAGGCAGTGCCGAGCATGGTCGGAACACAATCTGGGTTCCGCATTTGTCGGGCGGCAGGGTAGTAGTAGGTAATATACGGAGTACTTGTGTCATTAGCTTACTGCTGCAACGAAGTCTGACCTGTGCCTCTCTACTTGTAATAGTCCAACCCCCCTCCACGCCCCCCCCGAACTGGCGTGACACCGCGTGCTTGTAATACATATGTCCTTGTAGTGGGAAGAATCATTGGCACTCGCTCGCAGTACTTAGCTGTCGACATCGGAGGCTTGCCTGTTTACCGGGGTGCGTGTTTTGGAGAAATCTGCTTTTTGCGGGACTATCGATTGGTGCACATGGCAAGTTACATAGATCGGCATTGTCACTATTATTAGTTAATATCCAGACGCCAAGAGTCACCAACCAACGACGAGACAGAGGTGTCATGTAGGTGCTCTTCAGCCGCAGCCTTTGTCGTTACGCACCACTTGACCGTATTGATACGGGAGCATAATCATCCGCCTGACTTTGGTTACACCTACTTCACTTTCTCTCATATTCCAGCTTTTTGTTCTCGTTACCAAAATTGCAGCGTCGGGAGATCGTGTTTCGCTCTTGACGTCTCGGAAGATGGGGGGGCGTTGCCGGTCCCGAAATGTCAGGCAAGCAAGCTCTCCGTAGTCTCAAGAGACCTAACAGGCTCTGGCTTTGCACAGCCCCCCCTCCTTAATTTTTCCCATATTGGCGACAGGTCGCCGGAGAAGAAAAAAAATCGGCGAAGTTGTTGCTCCCTCTCTTTCTGGCCTCAACTCAGGGCCACACGGCCTCGATAAAACAGCCACTGATCTACCAAGGCACGGTGAGTTGCTCGTAGCATGAGTCATGGTTGCGCGCCGAAACTTCCGCATTCTATGTCCAAGTAAGAGTAATATATAACTAATATTAGCGGCAGGTTGTGTCCAGATATACAGGTAGGTAACATACCGCCGCAAAGAGAAAATAGATCAAGTCATCTCAGCCATCAATCGCTACCTCATGTCGGCGCGACGTGCTGAGGACACGCCCCCTCCTACGCCCTTCCGTGTCTCCGTCCTTATGTCTGTCTCCCTCGCCAGCGCCTCGTGGCCCTCCCGTGGACCTGGAACAGACTTTGCACATACATACATACCACCGACGTAGATAAGGAAGGTATGCGCAACTACTGCTCCGTACACATTAGGTCCGTAGGTAAAGTCCGCACTTTTCGTCAACAGCCCGTGGGCGCCTGGATCCTACACACATCGCCTTTGTCGCAGCCCCTGGTTTCCGTCGAGCCTGGCTGCCGATCAAGCCTCGTCAAGCAAAATCCCTGCAACCCTGTTAATAACTTTTAGGTTTTAGCCTGGTCTTTTGTCACCCAACAGTGGTCAGGCCCCCCCGTCCCTCTTTTTTTTCCGTTATACATTCACAACCCAGCACTACTAACATAGGTAGAATCCACAGTACAACTGCACTGGTAATAATCTTACCAGCCCGTCCTTCTCTGCTGTGCTTTGTATTATACCGCTCGACACGCCCGTCTGTGCCGTACATACGCACACACACACACACACACACACACACACATCTCTCTCTGCAAGGCCCTGGTCTGGTCACTTTTTCTCCTTCTACCTCCCCCCCTTCCTTCCTTCTTGCCTTATTGCATCCAACAAGCCCGCGCAGATTTCCAGGCCGCCACCGTTGGTCCCTTGTCCCTTTATTACCTGCACTGCAACCTGTCAAGAACAAAACAGCGCTTAGACCCCGACCCTTTCAACTCTCAACTCATCTCTCGACAACTGCCCCAACCTGCTCGCTTTCCTCTTCCCCCCCTCCACATCCAACCACTTCCTTGTTACCCTTTCTAGAGAATCACAAACTACTCAGAAGAGACGGTCAAGCATAGTCGTCGTCTCCTTTGGGTAGGTTTTCTCATCCTCCAAGCTATCCCGCCATCCGGCGCTTGCGCGATGGAGAATCCTGTCATCAGACATCACAGCAACACTTTACCTCTACCCATGGAGCCCAGGCCCCGGGTTTCTTTGCCCACATCGGCCTCTGGCTCACATTCGGCTGCGTCGACCACGCCCATGATTCTTCGAGGTCAATCCGAGGCCAATGGGGGAGACTATGCGTCGAGGGCAAGGGGCGAGACTCGACCACCTCGTCCAGCATCCGTCTTCGGAGACGAGCGCAGGGAATCACCACCCGTGTCAACACCACCCGTTAGATCTTCTCTACCTGATCAGCAGCCGCGGCATCCGCAACGACTTCTTCGAAAAGATGCTTCACCCCAAACGTGAGTCACAATTCTCCTTGCGTGAAATAGACTTGTCCGTGTTGCTTGTCTTTGTCTTCCATCTCTCTCATCTACTACATTTTGCTGCTTGCTTTTCGGTATACGCGCACACTCTGCATGCAACAAGTGTATATGTGTGTGCGTGTGAGTGTGCTTTGTGTGTATCACCCTGCTCCGAGTCTGTGCAGCGCACGACGCATGAATCACTTGGCATTGGCTTGCGTGCCGCCGACGTTCGTACCAGGGCGAACGATGTTGAGTTGCTTGATTCACATACCGCTGCATGGTGTTCTTCCCCAAGGCGAAAACACCAACTCGTTCACTTCCAAAAGGTGAATGACAGGTTACGAGAGACAGTCATCTCTCCATTCCTTCTACTCTTTGTATGCCGTCATCCACTCTTCGGCAAAGCCGCCCAACCTCCTCCGGCCCTTCTGTCTTGAACGATGGTGTGGCCCGTGAGTGGCTTATTCGTCTGCCGCGGACGCCATCTTGCTCTTTCTTTTTGGTGCCCCGGAACAGGACCCTCCTAGATGCATATGTGATCGGGTGAGAGGCCAGCCGACAGAGGAGTCGCGACAGCCGTAAGGGCTCGCAAATCCCTAGTGCGAGTCGAGAACCTGCAGCTCACGGGGTCTTGCATGCGCGAGCCTGAAGTCATTCACCATCTGTCGCGCAAATTGTTTGATTTCAGAGCCAGCAAACTTGTTCGTGCCACACTTGGCTGTTTCGCCTGATTGTGCCGTCGAGTCCTCCCTCTCACTCGTCAGCGACGGCGGGTAGTTTTGTCATTGAACAAAGCGGCAAGTCGCCCTCATCAATACCTCCATATCTCTGTCTATACCACCGACACTGCTGTTGTGTGGCACAACTGCTGCTCAATCGTTTCAGAAAAACCTGCCTGGCATCTGTGTAATCTGCTTTTCAAATCTCAAATTTCTTCCTGCTGGCTGAGTCACGGCACTCGGTTTGTTTTTATGATTAGCCGTTTTTTTCACGCAAGTAGTTCCCAGTTATGCCTTGCTTCGCCAACCTGGCTGCGGCATATTACTACCCAGAGATCCCATCCTCCTTTCCAGCTTCGGCCGCCTATCCCAACTTGGGCGTATAGAGGCAAGGCCTTGCTCGATACCTCTCGTTTCAGCCATCCGCTGTCATTTCGCTTCATCAAATGCCAACCTCCGTCGTCGTCGATCGCTGACATGGGACATAGAAGAATGATTGGACACTCCAGAAACGGTTCTGCAGAGAAAGACGTCGAGAGCGAGCTCAGTGATCCCACCAGCAACATCAATTCTCCATCCGGAGACGGCGCCAAGCAAGAGCTGGAAATTGTTGTTGGCAATGGAGATGGCAAGGAGATGCAAACGCCGCCGCTCTCTGGCAATGCAGTGAGCAACGAGGACGAGAAGATGGATGACGCAGACGACGAACCTATTGTATCTCACTATCCAAAGCGTAAGCGCACTTCGGTCTTCAACGACCTGAGCGAGAGCAAGATGGAGAGGCCCACCTCCGCACGCGAGAGCAATGCGTCACCAACATCACCGTCCGGGAAGACGAAGCTGAATCGCCAGAGTCTAGGCTCCAGCGGGGTGAAGGGTGTCCTCCTCGGACATTGGAGGGATTCCAATGTCCCGAACGACAGCAGGAAGCATGCTGTCATCGGTTTCATCGACATACGTGATCGGCTTCGCACTCGTATCCAGCCGAACACCAAAGAGGGCGAGTCCCTTGCGGAGGAATTCCCCTTGCCTCCAGGACCTGGTGGAAGCTGGGTAACTTTCGAACGGGTTGTCTTCTCGGACCACCTGGTTGGCCTCGATCACTTTCAGGTCAAGGAATACACGCGTCTTCGTTCAGAACAAACCCCCGAGATCACCGAGGACGATCGCAAGGCAGCCGAGGCTGCAGCCGTCAAGGAGGCGATCCGTCGTGTCAAGGAGAATCCTTTATCGGAGAACCCAGTGACACAGCCCGCCATTGCCTATGGTGTCGTCATGCCCGAGCATCTCGCCACCCCCGCCCGCCCTGACTTGAAGCGCCGACGGCTGAGCAACGGGTTCTCTGCTATCAATCCCCCAAGGCCCGAGATCGCGCCTGAGCCGATTCCCACTCCTCAACAGTCACTTGCAGCCCACCAGACCAGGTTTTCCATCGACCCTTTACCCGGCACACGGCCGACACGCATACTTCTCGGCTACTGGAAGCCCTCGAGCGAGGCCAATCCTCAGGATCGTCACGCCGTGTACGGTATCCTGGGGCAAAATGACATGTTCCGCGTCAAGGTTGTTCGCGAAACACGGGACGGTCGTTTCGTGGATGGCAACTTTCCTTCTGGAGCCGGAGCTCTATGGATTCCGTACGAGGAAGTCGAGTTTGAGTCTCACCTCAAATCCCTCAACCGTCAAGAGGTGAAGGAGTATTGCCGGATCCGCCAGTATCAGCTTGATCACGGGGAGACTGCCGAAGCACGCATTGAGAACGAGACCAAAGCGGTCTACGAGGCCCAAACCAGAGCCGGCACGCTACCGTACAAGCAGCCGCACAACGTCACGGTGCCTACGTTCACCGCGTCTCCCCAACGTGAATTGGAAGACCGCGCGAACAACCGGGTCGTCTATCCAGGCCACGATATACGACAGGTCCGTCGCAGTGAGCCTCGCATGGACAGCCGTCCGATGCGATCAGTGCTCAACGACAGCGACATCCGGGCTGTGAACCACAGCCACATGCACAGCGTCGAGGCTGTCGAGAGAACGAACGCCCTGGCTCGCCGCGAAATTGCTCGCGCTGAAGCAGCCCAGGGCCGTGCCGACCGCCACGCCATGCACCGCGAGCGAGCTGCTGCCGCCGTGGATAACGCTACTGCTGTCGCAAGCGCCGCAGCCGGACCCATGTCCATCGAGAATATGACCAACGGCATGCCCCCCAGCATCAACAACGGCAGGGCACGATTTCACGATTCCGAGGACATGCAGCGTCTGAACAAAGTCTGGGCGCGGCAGGAGTCCCTTCGTATGAAGAATGTTTCCGAGGACGCCAAGGTGTATGACGGCGTCAAGTACGAGCGCAAATCGACAGGTCCTTTCCAGGGAAAGCTCGTCTCGCAGGGCACCATTATCAATATTGACGGCGAGGATTACGTTGAGTACCGAGTTCTCACCAAACCGACTTTCTTTTAAACACTTTGGAGGGAGGAGAAAACGACAAAGAGTTGATCGAGCAACCTCAAATGCGGTTTCCTCCATGATTGCGACGGCCAGCTTTGCGCCGATGAGCATTGGTAACTGTCCAGGAAATGTGGAATCGCTGAAGCTACGAAAAAAATCGCCTGTTAATCATTTTGCTTCCCACAACTTTACGCGTTGGGAGGGACTTCAAGGCGATTGAGCTAGGGCAGGATAATGGCGTTGGAGGCCCTCTGGTTTTTTTTCCCCAGTGGAACGTGTCAGGTGCTTGTTACTTGCTATACCCAAGGGTTCCCAGGATGATTCATTGTATTTCGCCATGATGCAGAAATTTGCGGGAGAACTTTGCTTGTCGTATCTAGATAATCCTTCATCTTTTCTCGTTGACTGTATCCATCTGCATTGACGCACCCTTAGTTTTCTACGCCGTTTGAACCTGATGAATGTATTCTCTCGTGTCCGCGCTCAACTCGATGCTGGCTGGCTCTGCCAACTAACTGTCTCCCTCTATGACGCCCTGTCGGTCTCCGTTTCCGCCTCGTACCCTTCCACCTTCATATCCTTTAGTCCCAACTCCTCCTCCTCCTCGTCCGTACGCTCATACGTCTCCTTCGTAATCTTGGGATCCGTGGCGGGGGGGTCAACAAGCGATTGGACGAAACTGCTGGCAAAGGGATCCGTCAAGACGACGGTGAAAGGTTTCTTGCCGGCGATGGCGTCGTCCAGATCGGCAAAGAAGGCGCGCCATCGAGACTTGTCGTCGGTTTCAAGAGAGTCGCCGGGGCGATTGTCGCTGAATTCGAAGATCTGGCTGTGCAGGTCGTTTCGAACTTGGGAAAGCAGGCCCTCGACCGTGGTGAAGCGGCCGCCGAGTGTGCCGGGGTTGACGTGGAGTTGGAGCTCGGGACATTCGAGGGCGCAGGTTTCCGACTTGAGGATGTCGCGGGACAGGTCGGTTGTGTCTTGTACGGCGAGAGAAATTTTCTCGCCGTGAAGGGGGATCTCACCGCCCGTCTTGACGTCGTTGGAGCGGTAGCCGCAGTCGTCGCAGACGATGGACATGAGTACGACTTGCTTGAAATGAGGAATGTCCACCATCTTCATGCGCGTGGTGCAGGGGTGCATGCAGCCGGGACAAGAGGCATCAAAGCTGTACACTTCATCGGGGATGATGTCGCCGTCCGGGGTTAGGCCTGGGTTCGTTGTCGTCGTCGGCGCTGCGCTGTCGGCGAGGCCTAGGGCGGCATTTTGCTCGGGTGTGCGGACGAACTCGCGCTTCTCCCATTTGCCGACGCCGTCCTTCAGGTCCGGCGCGATGAAGGAGTTTCCGGCTGGGTCGTCGACGTAGACGCGGAACGGAAAGGCGTCACCGGCGAGCATGGCGCGTCCTTTGGTTATGACGTCGGCGATCTTTATGTGGACCTCGGGCATCTGTTCCTTTCGTGCTTCCTGACCGAGTTCCAGGTCCTCGAGGACGGTCGACAGCAGACCCTCGACGTTGGTCAGCTGGCCGCGACCCGAGGGGATCTCAAGATCCAGCTCGATGAACTTGACGGTGGCGGTGTCGGACTTGACAACCTGTCTGTTGAAGTCGGCGAGAGAGGTCAGACGCAGCTCGAAGTGTGTGCCTTTGATCTGCACGGTGCCTGCGGCTTGAATTTCGTTGTTTCGCGTGTTACAGTGGTCGCATGAGAAGGACATGATGACGACTTCGCGAAAGTAGGGAATCGCTGTTAAAAGAAGACGGGTGGTGCCCTGATGCAAATTTGATGGAGGGTTAGCCAAGCTTGGTGAGCGACGATGGACTGCGCAGAGATTTACTGACATTTTCGTGGCAGTTCATGCACAGCGACTCAATCTCTTCCACGGCGGGCTGGTCGTCATCGTTCTGGGAAGCATCACGGTCGTCGTCGGCCGTGGCGGGTGCGAGGTTGGCGACCTTTGTGCCTATCGACTCGAAGAATTGGGTGGGATTCTGCGACGCCTCCTCATCCTGTCCGTCCAGAGACATGTCGGGCCGAGACGTCTGTTGCGCGAACCGAGTCCGAGCGTGATGGCGAAGGGATTTCAACGTGCAGGGCTGGAGATTCGGCGCACTCGATGGAGGGCTGTGGCGGTTGATTTTTTTTTTTTCCTCTGGAGGGGTAAAGGCGGGCTGCGGTTATGTCATCGCCGACGCGGACCTTTTTAATCCACTAGCGACGCCACGTGTAGCCGTCGGCGCCCTCGAGCGAAAAGCAAGAACATGGACACGCTGTTGCAATTATGCCCTTTTGGATATTGCCACGTTTGTTTCGAGAGGACGTGACGGATGACTCGGGCATCGACACACTCTCTTCCTTCGTACAAAGGAATTTGAGTTTTCCGTGCGTGGTTGATTGAGCTCCGAATTGTCCCATTAGACCCGCTCAAAATTGATGCTGTAGGGCCATGCTCTACTCCGTAATACGAAAGTTGACCTGTATCGCCTGTATGTGGTGAGTTACAACATTATCTGGTGTTGAATTATCTGGCATTCATCCCATAAAGTCGGCAAGGCTAAGCGACCTCGTCGGCTTTTGCTGCTGGCCCGAGAGCAAGGCCTCGAGACCACCAGCCTTTCGGTGTTTGGCACGCTTTTTGCTGTTGGCGTTCCTGGCCACTTTCGCAGCTGGCTGTGGCTGCCTGTTTGCAGGAGCTTTCCTCGTCGCAATACGCGACCCGGGCGGTGGAGGCGTCATGTCGACCGTCGTGATGCTGCCGCATAGTCCACATGTCAATTGCTTCCTGGCCGGTCTCTCAACGACGACCGTGACGTTGGTTTCAGCTGGCTTGGGAGGTTTGAGAGAAGCCATCCGCTTCTTGCGCAGCTTTCGAGCAGCCATGTGCAGTGCAGTGCCATCTCCAGGAACCATAATGTGACCGCACGCGCCACAGACGTGTTGTCGCATCACCTCGTGTTGCGTCAGGCTGTGGGCGAGCAGGAGTTCCGCTCGCTGTCTCATAAGATGGGCGGATATATGGGGTGACGAGCCCCGGAGGAGATGTGCTGCATCTGTTAGGAAGTTGAGATCCGATGAGATCTGGTCTGACGCCATGGTCTGGTATCTTGCAATGCTGAGACCGATCAAGGCTGATGCGCAGAATTGATGTGGAGGAACAGCAGTATCCCTTTGGTAGTCTTAAAGGAGCTTTTGAGTCACTTGCAGGGATGCTGGCGAATTAGCGTTAAACTAAAAGTAGCGGTACCTAGTTTTCTATGCGAATATTACTATAATAGAAGTCCTAATACTCCTTTAACCTACAAATTGCTATATTATACTCCTTGTAGCCTAGCCGCGTTTTTTTGGCTTGCAAATTTAGCCTATTTATACTAGCTTTACTAAGGGCTAGAGACTAACTTTATAACTATATTTAACTAGCTTTAAAGCCCTTATAGGCTATATAGAGGGAGCTTTTATTTCTATTAATACGATTATACTATAATTATATAGTAAAAATATTACCTATTTAAAACCTTTACTTTAAAATACTATTTTAGCTATAAATATACTAAATATTATAAACTATATATTATTTCTAGGCTTTTTAAGAAGTATAAGGGACTTAATTTAGCTACCCTTTATACTATAAAAGGTATATATTTATTAAGTAGATATTAAGGAGATAGTTTTATACGATTATACGCTAAGTACCCTTATAATTCTAGTATTTTAATCCTACTAAAGCTTTTAATTAATTATTAATATTAATAGCGCCTATAAGGTTATTATATTTAGCTATAATAAATAGGATAAGAAAGTCTTTAATAGCTTTATTACTAAATATTTACTTTATTAGCTATAATCGTAGTTATATTAATATTAGTTTTTTTTACTTTTAAGAGATAAATTTATTACTAGAATAAATAGAGGATAATAATAATATAAGGGTATTATCCTTTTACATAATTTAGTTAATTTAGAGGCTAAAAAGATAAGTTAGTATATAAATAACCTAATAATAGGTTTTTAAGGCTTCTAACCTTATTATTTAGTATAAGTATAGCTTTAAGCTTACCCTAATACTAATATATACCTTTTTTATTATCTTTTTTAGCTTTTATAAAGGGCTTCTAAATACTACTATTAATACGGTATATACTAGTAGTTTTAACGCCCTATTAGTATAAAGTATTGAAAAGTAGTGGTGTTAAGAATAGGTTATTAAGAAAAATATAATATCTAGCTTATAGTAGCTTATTTATTAAGGTAATAACTACTAACTATATTAGGTTTAATTATATTTTACTTTTCTTATGCTTTTTACATTTATGGTTTATAAGGGCGTCTATAGAGTTATATTTAAGCCTAGGGATATACTAAAGCTACTATAAAAAATAGCTTTTTTATACTATAGCTTATACTTTAAAGCCTATAAGCGTTAGTTTATTTAAGATAGTTATTATATACTATAATCTTCTTATATAGCTAATTATATACTTATCTATAGTAAGATTTATACCTAGTATATAGAATTTAGTTAACGCTTACTATATATAGTTAAATTACTTAGTTATAATATTAAATAATATTAGAAAGGCTTCCTATTCTTAAGATATTATAGTATTAAGGTTATAAATTTAAATAGAGTAAAATAGAGTATAAAAGTATTTATATAGTATATATTAAATAAACTAATAAGTAGGAGTAATACTTTTAAGCCTAGAAGTCTACTAATAGTCTTAAAAATAGGTTTCCTTATAAATCCCTATATAAATAAGATTTAAAGCTTATAAGAAAAGCTCTAGCCTTAAAGTTAAGTCTTTATAGTAGTCTATGGCTATAGGCGCTATATTAAGCGCTATATTTTTAGCTTCCTTGTTAGCCTTATAGCTAAATTAGCTATAGTCTTTATATATAACTTTGTAAGAGTTTAAAAGATTAAAATTTATATATTTAACCTATTTATTAATAAGGGATTTACTTAGAAAAGCCTAGAAAAGGTTTAATAGCGTTACTAGAAGGTCTTAAATATATAGTAGCTGGTAAGGAATTTTAAAAGGGTTAAATATATAGCCGTGTTTATCTATAGCCTTAGCCTTAGGGCGATAGGTACTATCTAGTAGTTGCTCACGCCTAGCCCCCTTAGTAGTAACGTTTACGTTCCCTAGAATATTACGATTCGCCGCTATTAGGCCTAACTAAAGTGGTTGTATATAAATTTGGGTGAAGAAAATTTTAGTGTTGACTAGCGTGGGAAAAGGTACCTAGCTGGTATCTTATTAATGTGGGGCTCGTGACTCAAAAGCTCCTTTAAGACTACCAAAGGGATGTACGCTGGTTGGAGAAACGAGCTCGCAGTCGAATTTGCTTTTGCCGGACGCATGCAGGGCGATAGTGGGAAGGCGGGCTTCCACGGGCGGGAAGCAGTATTACCCTACATGTATTACTCCGTACTCTGTGCCTACTACATACCTACATACTAGTAGTTTGAGCGGCACAGGCCGACGGGTAACGCCCATTATTACAGGAGTCTACAGGCGCCTTGCCAAACTGGAACCTTACGGTATCATTGATTCTACGTATATTGTTGTGAGACTGGTAATTGGTAATAATGAATGATGTTCGTATGCTAAAATTTGGATTGCGTCTGCAAATCAACTATGCTCTTCGAATCTCCCAAGTGAGTTCCTTTATGCTGACCTCGTCCCCGGCCTTCTCATCGTAGTCATACCATTCTCCATCCATGAGGTCGATGCCCGTGAATTTTGTACCAGATTCCAAGCCGTCCGCCAGCCAGTCGCCCTGCTCGCCGTCAACAACCACATCCTCCCAGATTCAGAAATTGAACTGGTAACGTACCTCAGGCTTAAACTCGACGAATTCCAGCCCGCGGCAATCAAACTCGATTACCTTCTGCGCCTTGGGCGGTTCCGACAGCTCATATGGTCCCGGGGCTGTCTTGATGGATGCAGACGATTCCCGCTGTAGGTCATGGTCAGCGCAACGAGATGATTCAAGTGACCGAAAAGAACCAACTTTGCAGTTTTTACACCTCCAGACAAAGTTGGCCTCTCCACGACTGCCGCTCATCTCATTGGTTTCCTGGCGTGGATCGTAAGCCATCCGGAGGGCGAGGTAGGCACGGGTGCCAAACATACAAAGCGATTGACTCCTACATAATTGTCGTGCGTTTCTCTACATGACGTGCACTGAACCTTGAACATGTACCAAAAAGGATTGTCCTGAGTGTCATCTGGTCGTAAGTTTGATACTCTTTGATATCAATCAGCGTCTGGATGCCAAGCAACGGCCTGGTGATCGAAAACGCTCGACGTACCCAGCCAGTTCGGCCTTGAGAATCAATGCAAACATCTTTGTATTGGCCTGATGAGCCGAGGGATGGAATCAAAAGCTGTCTTGACGCACAAAGCCTTGATGAGACTCAAGTTGACGGTGCGAGCCTCGGGCAAGTTCGCCCTGGCTAACCCGCCCGTGAGCATCACGTGACGTCGATGGCATCTTTTTTGGCGCTTCGATGCTAGCAGTCTTCTGGGTTCGATTCTATCATTGTTTCACACTCGACGCATCAGCCACGATTCAATTATGCTCGCGCAACTGTCTAGATGAGGTCCCAGAACCACTTATGCTCTGACGATGCAGTCACTCTGGTCCAGGGCCGGCCAGGCTCATCGATGCGGATGTAGAGCGTGCAGCAGTGCTGTCTATTCCGCTGGTAGGCGCGCTGCTACCTCGGTCGGACGACGCAAGCCAACATTTGCCGAGATCTTCACAGCCTGCTACAGTTCCGTATTCGCTACAGCCGCCATTGTAGACGCTGTGCGCAAGGATGACCGCAGACGAGAGCTGGATCGACAGCTAGACGACGCTCGACGAGATCTGGCATCTTTGCAACAGCAAGGAGACTTGGGCCCCAAACCGGTGGCAGACGAGCCGCAGGATTTGACCGACCGACAAATGGACGCTCTTTGGCGAAGCTTGAAGACGATATATCGCACCAGGCCATACATGAAGGAGGTTCACCAAGCTGCCACGCTTAGTGGCTCTGAGCTCATCGACAACTTGAGATCGGACTTCTACCGCTGCCCTACGGAGCAGACTCTGCAAGATCAGAGGCGCCTAGACTATCGTCGTCTCGAGCACGCCCTACTGGTGGAGGAGCAGGACAACTCATTCAGCCATCGCGAGCCACGAAGTCAAAGGCAATTGCATAGCGATACTATACGTGTCGAGGAGCTCGTGCGACGTCTCCTTCATCGTGCCGAATGTTGCGATTCCAGCGGCAAGCGAAGCCCTGCATTTGACGAGGCCAGAGGTCTTCTGAACAAAGGCTACCCGCGGTTCACCTTCCGATCAATCGACCCTACCTCTGCCTATAATAATACCCTGTACCTCAACGACCGCCTGCGATCTCTCGTCAGCGCCCATAAACTCAGTGTGAAGGACAAGATTGGCAGAGTCTGTTTCAACCTGCTGGTATCCTCACATCCCCCTGACATGCACACGTACAATACTCTCATCGTTGCGCTCGACAAGTCCGGACATCACGCATTCTCGGAAGCTCTGTCACACTCCTTCTTTCACGCACGACTTCTGAAGCCCACAACATCTACTTTCGCCGTCCTCCTCAACCACTACAAAGAGACTGGGAACCATGGCAAATTTTTGCGGACTTTGGCTGCTATGACAGGTGCAGATGCCGTGACAGGCGCCAAGGTGGCAAGGCGACATGTGGACGACGTGGAATCAAGCCGGTATCTACGATTTTGGGCCGCCGACAGGAAGAGACGGACTCGCACCGGAGAATGGATCTACGAAAATGCCCCTATCAGCCAGCTGAGCGCCGAGTTCATCTTGTCCGGCCTCGTTCGCTTCAAACTTTTCGACCAGGCCGCATACTTCTTTATCTCCTGTATGCGTGCGGGTGTCATGCTGAGCACGCAAGTCACGAAGCGATTGCTGGACGAATGTATCGATGCACTCGATTGGAGAGCAGCGGTCAGGCTTGTGAGGGGATTGACGAACAGTCAGCAAAGTTGGCAAGCCTTGCTATCGACTGGTGACGAGGACGCAGCCAAGTATCTGGTTGACAGAGTCTACGTCTTGCTTAATCTATGTGGCTTA
The DNA here is from genome assembly GCA_018831705.1 of Torrubiellomyces zombiae. Taxonomy (NCBI): domain Eukaryota; kingdom Fungi; phylum Ascomycota; class Sordariomycetes; order Hypocreales; family Ophiocordycipitaceae; genus Torrubiellomyces; species Torrubiellomyces zombiae. The sequence continues at coordinate 34,470 of JADHZA010000071.1, read as the reverse complement.
GCGAGCCGGAGACGCAAGCCGTCCAACCGCTTTTTGGCCAATCTGGTCATCTTAAGGCACAGGCTGAACCGTCTTCTAGACGTATTGGCAGGTGTTGTCGAGCCCGCACCGGGCTTGGTATGCGGTTACGGACTTGCAAAATACGATGCTATCGCTGCTTCCAAAAGCAGGTTGCTTCAACTGGAAAGTCTGGAGAAAGAATATGTGTTTGTGAGAAAGACGACTGCGTCGATAGAAAGCAAGTTGCTTCACCCTGAGTTGTCAAGACAATTCCGCATGGGCATGATCCTACATATAGGAAACACGGCCATCGAGCGGGCGTTGAAGCTTGGGCAAGACCTGGAAGATCTGTCTGTCGATCAGTCACATCGAAACGCGCAGACCAGTTGCGAGGGCCCCATCGAAATGCCAGCAGTGGAGACGGTCGATTTGGCCAATGAGTCTCAAGGTGAGATTTTGAGCAGCGAGAGTTTGGGATCTGAGCCTGGAAAGACTGAGACAGCTCCGACACCCTCCGGGTTCACGAGTCACGGAAGAAGCGAAGGGTTCACCGCCATTACAGAAACGTCAACTAGGGCACACGCATTACTGTCGTGGCCAGGACGGGACGGGCATGTCACATATGAGCAGAGCAGATACTGTGCCACCACAGGTGCCTGACTGTTGTATCATCAAGAGTTTGTTCAGTGTACATATAAGGAGGGGGCGGAGAAATGAACATCCTTTTGCTGGATACTTGTAGGTCCGCTCAATCGGATGAGCAGAGTGACATGATGCAGTCGCCGACCTGGCACGTGCTCGTGAGACAAAGGCAGCCCGATGTGTTGTTCCGTTGAAGCCGGCCGACGGCCTCTGGTTAGGCCCGATGGAGCAGCTCGGCGCCGAGACCAGTGCTGCGATATTCCGGTGAGGAGCAGCCGGCAGTTGGTTGGTGCGGAACGGCTGCCGGTATCACGTAGGGCGTCGACTGCATCGCGACGTGTGCCTCCTTGAGTTGAGAAGAAGCTTGCGGGATCAATAGATATCTAATCAAAAGATGGTCGTCGTCCCCCGTCTCTTGGACAAATATGAATTGCCGCGACGGGGGCATGGAGCCGTTAGAACGGTTGATTGGTCCGCATCCATTTTGGGTGCGGCAAAGTTTAATACGGAGTAGGTTTGGGCCAGCCACCATGTAGACCTAGGTAATAACGATGTACCTAGGGCCCTCACGTGTGCTCACAGGCAGACAGAGGGACGCCCTGTGTGCTGCATGCGATAGGGTACAGATTAGCTGCGGCTCTGGAAGGATGGCGTGGATGGCAGGAGCAGGACCCCTCTCAAGCTCCTCTCCTTCCCCACTTGTTTGTACTAGCATGTAATAATACTCGATACGGGTACAGGATGCATTTTAGGCCCCTGGACGCTCGCTGCTGACTCTGTCCATCAAGTCCATGAAGTACAATTCTAGTGACACCGAAAGAAATCTCTTCCTGAGATACGCAAATCCTTCACAACCGAACCCACGCGCGGCATTCCCTCCGTCTATTGCTGCATCGATGGCTCGTTATCTCGAATCCAACTCGCGCGCGGTCGTGTGAGGGCGCTCTCTTGTTTTAATCGCCTTTGTTACATTCGTGTGCGGTAGGTGCTTGACACTGTGATTGGCGCGGTCTCGCGATGCCCTGCTTTCCATCCCGCAATGTTTGAAGAAACCATCGAGCTGATTTTGTTGCTTATTTCCTAGGCGCGGGCGCAAAGAGAAAGCTAACAACAAAGTCTGCGACGTCTGTGCCTCCCTTCTGCCCTTCGACTGTGTCGCCGGCTCAGACGGTCACGCGAGCATATACGCACACATCTGTCGCCTGCATCATTACAACCTCCATTTTTTTACACCTCGCCTGCTACGTCATCTCCTCAAAGCCGGTTGATGCAATCGACGCCTCGTCGCCTCTGCTTTAGTGGTTCAGCCAGGCGCATTAGCAATTGGTTTCTAGCAGGCGCCTTTTTGGCTTATACAAGGCTTTGATAGCAATCATGAAGTTTGGACGGAAGTAAGTGCTCTGGTTCCAAGAACTCAATAAACCCCCCCCCTGATTCGAGGGGTGGAGTCGCTGAGGCGGCAGTCAAGTCTCTCGCGAAACCAGGTGCCTGAGTGGGCGGCCTCGTACGTCAACTACAAGGGCCTCAAGAAGCTCGTGAAAGCGGCGTCGGAAAAGGCCAAGAATGGGGAGACGGTAGATCCAGCAGGTGGGCGGCCTTGTCACAATGCCATTTTTGTATCGGGGTAGACCCCGTCCCCCTAACTCACCCATGCAGAACTTTTCTTTGCTCTCGATCGCAACCTGGAGGATGTCGACTCCTTCTACAACAAGAAGTTCTCCGAGGCTTGTCGACGGTTGAACATCCTTCACAACCGCTACGGCCGCGTGCCGGACGTGGTGGCAACCCTCGACCAGGATGAGGTGGAAGAAGTCATGGGCGCTTTGCTCGAGTTGCGTACCCAGTTGAGGAACCTGCAATGGTTCGGCGAGATCAACCGTAGGGGCTTCGTCAAAATCACCAAAAAGCTTGACAAGAAAGTCCCCGAAATATCGTCCCAGCACCGTTACATCTCGACCAAGGTTGACCCGAAGCAGTTCGCCAAGGATGGAAACATCACGCGGCTGCTCGCCGAGATCAACCGATGGTTGTCTGTGCTCGGGGAGGCTCAGCAGAGGGACGACTCCATGTCGGACCGCTCCGCTCGCTCTCTAGGACGAGCTTCGGCCAAGGCAATGTTGCATCTACCTCAGTCCCAGCTGGATACTCTAGATCAGGCAGTTCGCAATGGTGACGTTGCTGCTCTCACCGCGGGGCTCTCCGACGCTGGCATTGGGTCAGAAACAGCCTCGCAACCTTTACTCCTCAATCTTCTTCAACGATCAATTTCTGCTCGCTCAAGGACATCTATTGCATACCTTCTCTCGCGAATCAAGGACCTAGACGAACCCGAAGACATCAACGGTCGAAACTGCATTCATCGTCTTGTTATACATATTGGACGCACCAAGTCCTCATCCGAGGACCAGGGTTCAAATTCTTATCCAGTTCCTGCCGGCACTCAATTCACCAATAAACACTTTCAACCGGCCGTTTCTTCCACCGTCCCCGTCAAGGCCATCAACACTCGGGAATCGAACCTGCTCAGCGAGGATGATGAAGCGGTTCAGCTTCTCCTGTTCCTCTTGGACCAGCTCAACGCCGATCAACAACTTGGGCTCAAAAGTCGAGACTCATTTGGGCGGCTTCCCCTTCATTACGCGGCGCAGTTCGGGTTCGTTGTCGTCTGCAACATCATCATGAAGAAGATGCAGGAATGGAACCAGTTTGACGCAAAGGATGGTATCGATGCCCCAGAATGGCAAGATAGCGATGGCTTGGCTCCATTGCATCTGAGCGTCATGGGCGGACATCCGTTGACAACTCAAGCACTATTGCGAGGCGAAAATTGGCAGGGCAGCAGCAAGGACAAAGACCAAATTCGGAAGAACGTGCCCAAATCAGGGGCTTCTCTTGCACTCGCAACCAAAGCCAACTACGAACCAATAGTGAGAATGCTTGTCGATGCGGGTGTTGACATCAACTGGAAAGATAAGACGGGGGAAACTGCCTTGCATCTTGCAGCCCGTTTCGGCCACGATGGCTGCGCTCGCGTCATACTTCAGGGCAGTGGCTCGCAACAAGCCGACATTGAAATTGCTGAGAGCTCGTATTCTTGGACGCCCCTGCACGTCGCGGCCGTCGACGGGTTCATTTCTGTTGTCCAATTGCTCGTGGATGCCGGGGCAGATCTGTCCCGCCCAGACGCTTCTGGGTGGACAGCCAAGGAGCATGCTGCGCTGCGAGGGCACATGGACATTGCACGTCTTCTCGATTCCCACACAAACGAAGGCGAAGCAGCAGCCCGAGTAGCAGCAGGCGTGCAGCAAGGCGCATCCTTGGAGAACTCTTCCATTGACGAGCGGCGCTCCAACGGGGTGAACGGGGGTGGTGCACGACCCGCCGAGCCAGTCAAGAGCTTTGGTCATCGCTACTTGACCAACGAGAGCTTGGTCTTGGTCAGCTTAGGGAGCATGGATTTGCGGAAGAGTACAGATGCCGTCCACCTCGATAGCGTACCATTAACAGAGGCCCACAACACACAGCTCGATACGGCGCTCTCTGTCGTCATCAGTGCCAACGGTGCTCAAGGGGAATCCACCATCATTGACTTGCCAGTCCACGAGGGGATCTCGACAGAGCCGGTCGTGTTTACGACCACGGATGCCTCGAAGGTCAAGCTACTCTTCGACATTGTGCCGACGTATTCCGGGAGCCGAGAAAACAAGATTGGGCGGGCCGTGGCGCTCTTGTCGACCATCAAACCAACTTTGGGCACGCAGCGGGTGAACTTGCAGGGCGACGTCTGCGTTCCCATCGTGTCAAGTGCGCTGGATGTCATTGGTGCTGTTAATTTCAACTTCCTGGTTATCACGCCCTTTCATCACCCCAACATGGAAGTCACATCTCGTCAAACATACTGGAAAAAGCTCTCCTCGACCATGCTCATCGGCCACAGAGGCCTGGGGAAGAATCTGACATCCAACAAGTCTCTTCAGCTGGGCGAGAACACGTTGCCGTCTTTCATCGCTGCAGCCAATCTGGGGGCGCAGTATGTCGAATTCGATGTCCAGCTCACCAAAGACCACGTTCCCGTCATCTATCACGATTTTCTTGTCAGCGAAACTGGAATCGATGCGCCAGTTCACACCCTCACACTGGAGCAGTTTCTCCATATCAACTCCGACAAGGGTAGAGATGGTGCTCATAATATCGAGCTTCGGCGGCAAGGCTCGGAAGAGTCTGGCCGGCCGCGAAGCAACAGCTTCACTCCCAAGCGCTCGCACTCGTTAGGTTACGCTGGCGGCGATAGTGTCGGGATGGAGGAGCGGATGAAACACACGCGGGACTTTAAGCAAAAGGGGTATAAGGCCAACTCTCGCGGCAACTTCATTCAGGCGCCATTTGCGACGCTAGAAGATTTGTTCCGGAAGCTACCTGAAGATATCGGGTTCAACATCGAGCTCAAGTATCCCATGCTGCACGAGAGCGAGGCACACGAGATGGACACCTATGCGGTCGAGCTCAATTCATTTTGCAACACGGTTCTTTCCAAGGTGTATGACCTCGCCCAGAAACGTCACATCATATTCAGCTCCTTCAACCCGGAGATTTGTCTATGCCTCAGCTTTAAGCAACCGTCGATACCGATTCTGTTTCTGACGGACGCAGGATGCAGCACGGTGGGGGACATTCGAGCGTCTTCTCTACAGGAGGCGATTCGGTTCGCTAGTCGGTGGAACCTGCTCGGCATCGTGTCGGCAGCGGAGCCTCTCATCAACAGCCCGAGACTAGTCAAGGTGGTCAAGGAATTGGGGCTAGTATGCGTCAGCTACGGGGTGTTGAACAACAACCCTATCATGGTTCAGGTAAGTCGACTTGAGACTAGGCGGCAGTGAGGGGTGCCGGCTAACAAATGGTGCAGCGGCAGGTAAAGGAAGGCATAGATGCCGTCATCGTGGACAGCGTGCTGGCGATTCGAAAAGGACTTACGAGCGGCGAGGACAGCGTCAGAGACCAAATCGACGAGGTGGCTTCGCTGGAGAGCGGCAAGGGCAGCCCGTAAAGGAGGGTGACGGGTTGATGGCAGCGTATATCAGAGTAGCCTAGGATTTGTGTCTGACCGATCTAAGCTCGCCATCTTAGCCACATGGCGGTATGGATCCGGGGTACTCGAAGACGCAGGGTTGTTGAGAGTATTGAGTCATGCACGCATGTAGGATGCATTCCCACAGAGCTATGTTCATACGGGTCACGATGCTGCTCATCTTGTCTTGATCAAAAGCACACCTCTGTCTCCTCGACTCGTCTCGTTGCCTCTTTACTCTCCTCTGTGTGCAAGGCCTGCATAAGTATGCATGCCACAAGATGCACCCCGTATTACCCGTAGCGTCTGGGATATAAACTGTCCGGTTTCCCTCTCGCCATGGCCCCGGTCTTCTGTATCTCTCTCCTCTTCTCTACCCTATCATAGCAGAGGGAACCAAGTTGTCTCGTGCCCCTGTCGCGTGCCCTGCAAAGCCGCAGGGTGAATCGGGCATCATGTGCATATGCGATGTTGGGTACATACATAAAGTTTCACTCTTCCCCATGGGCCATGTCCCTCGGATAGACAAGAACGGTTCAAGCCTCAAGCCTCCGGTTTCCTTTAACCTGTGGATGGCTTGTTTTTCTGGGGTGTAAGCATGTACATACATTCTTTTATTGGCCTGCTGTCCATCGGGCTCCTGCATGCCGCTTGGGGAGCCGAGACATTGACCAAAAAAATATACATACACCCCCTTGTTAGTTTTTCTTTCCTTTGCCGATGGAGATTGTCTCATCTCAGCGTGGGTAATAAACCCTGTCCTTTTTTTTTGACATGTTGCAGTAGAAAAGTAAATTCTAGTTGTCTCTATGTACTTCTTCCGTCGTGTTTGGGGTGTCATTACCGCGTAAGAATGGAGATATGCTATGCCTCCTCGCTCGCTGGGTAAGGGATATTCGGCAGTTGTTCGTTGCTGGTAGGTGTGCTAGACGATGAGCAAACTTGGCACATATCCCCCACAATCGCAGTTGACAAGTTCTCATGATATTATCGTAAAAATACCCCGTCTTGCTTTTCATCCACCCACCCCCACCCCTGCTCGGTGACGCACATGGCTTGACTGAAGAATCGCCCCAAACAGACGTCACTCTTTCACGATGAAGAAAAAACGATCATCTCGCGGGAACGAAATGGCAGGGATGAAGGGGGGGGGACCACCGATCTTGCGTCGCCACATGCCGAACCGACGTGTGTGACCCTTATTGTTTTCCTTTTTCTCCCTCTTTCCTTATCTCGATTCAGCTAGAGCTTTACCCCAACGGCTCCTCCCGTTTTACAGGCATGTTGTGTGTTGATGATACACTAATGTACATACATATGTACGAAGTTGTTAGGTTCGTTGAGGTCTCAGAGCTTTCCCCCTAACGAGGCAAGAGGAAAGTATTCACCGGTCGGGGCCGTGTTGACAGCTCCGGCATGCCGGCATGGCTTGTTTTCTCGCAGATGCGTTTGTGTTATCTAATGGGCACTCTCTTTTTAGCTCTGGCAATACTGCGAGGGCGTATACGTGGCTTGTGGAGACGTTGGTGCTGCGGGTTGTATGTGGACGTGAGCATGGTTGTCATGACTGGCGCGTAGGTCGGTAGATGACATATTCTCCTTGTTTTCCTGTCTTGAGTCGGTGATGGCCTTTTCCTGCTCAGAGGAGTAAGGCTCACATGCGGGTTTGCCATGCTGGATTTTCTCCTGGGTGAGCTGTCAGCTCAGGTGCTCAGGGGGGGTCTCAAAGTTCGCGAGATGAGATCCATGCTCTCATGAAGCCATCATGATCAGGTATCAGCCGTCATAATGATTCCTTTCCCGTAATTGGTATATCACACTCAGGACTTGAGAAGACTGTCAGGTTCATCTCTGCAGCATCGATAGCAACGACCTTAATCGGACTACCCAATCACGGCCCGTCGACATCTAACACCCGCCGTGGCAAAGACGAATCCCGAAATGACGAGGCCCAAAGCGTCATGTCAGATCCCCGGTCTGCCGACCCTTTCTTACCCGATCCGGGCATCGATGCGCGCCATAATACATGACCTGGAAGCCCAAGGGTCCCGCGGCAATGTGTCGTTGTTGCCTCTTTGCGCAAAAGTTGCACAACAGGAGAAGAGAGATGTGCACGGCAGCCACAACTGCATGTTGTCACACAGCAGGCCGGGCCGTCGCTGACGATGAGTTCACCCTCGTCTCTCGACGCTGGGACTCCTCGGTAGAATCCTGTACGAAGTGACTTGCTGGTCTATCCAGCGAGGATGGGTACGGTTCCCATGCTTATAATTTGACCATGTTAATCGTATGATATGCTTCTTGGATATTGGCTGAAGGCCAGAAAACTGCAATTAGATGGCATCGGAACGCGATACGTTCCATCATCACGGCTTCGCATGCAGGAGCCTGGGCATCGTGCCGGACAGGGGACACTCATGCATGTAAGGAGAAAAAGCAAAAGTGTTTCGCAAGGCAACCTGGCTCTGGGCATGCAAACAAGTAGTATCGATGGATTTCCTGTCGACGAGCACAATAACCGGCCATGGAATGAATACCTACGCAACATACAAGGTATCAGTGAACATCATATCAGCTCACATGTAGCGGATGGACGTTCTTTATGAACTGAATCAATATCCCCTCCCTCGGCACGTCACGGGCGGGATGCTACCCTAGACGTACATAGACCATGCTGAACCCCTGCTCGGCTGCTCAAAAGGAAGGATGAATAGGCTTTCTGCAGCAGACTACATATGTATAGCGCAGACTAGCAGATTGGCTGTCCCAGGTCCCTGCATGGCGATCAGTGTCATTTTACGTGCGGCAATGGCGGGATACCTCATTTCTCTTATGGCCCGTCTACGCGCTTATGTCGTTGCCTTCTTCTCAATGAATCGGGTGTATGGCCTGGTGACGGTGACATACGAAAATGTGACTTGTGCTGCTTGTGTGGAACCAAACACAGGCGGACGATGGCCTGAACAACTGGAATGCTGCGTGATGCTCGGCCGTCCTCCCTTGCTCGGTACTGAGACATATTTACCACGCACCCGGTTTCAGGGACATGCCCCAGCAGGAAAAAAAGGTTCTAGACCGCGGTGCTGCCTTCTTTCCGGGTCTTCTGCGAGAAAAGGTCCATAGACGATTTATGCCCATCGGTTTTAACACATTTCTTCGCCGATAGGCTGAGACGAGTATGGCGATAATCTTCAGCCATCCCGTGAGGCGCACTCCACAAAGCAAGATGGGGCTTGGCCGAGGGCTTGAGCGTCGAAAATATTCCGTCACAATGGGCCGATAGATGGCCGCAGCGCCATACAGGCAGACGCGGATGATACCGGCATACAAGGCCCGGCCGTTGCCACAGATGCGAATCTCAACCGGAGACGGTGGATCTGCGAAACTGCCGAGCTCTAACGGGGAGGCTTGTTGGCTCCCCCCTGTCGCTCCGGTTTCGGTTGCTAACAGGCTCCTATCGTAGTATTTTTGCGGCCCATCCCTAACTTATAATTCCCCGAAGTGAAAGAACATGAAGACATTTTGATGGTTGTCTTGCTTTGAGGTTTCATCTCCAGCCCGAAATGGTGTTTCCCCTTCCGGAGACTCGGAGATCTGGCAACTCCCGTCATGGCCCTGGCTGGCTGGGATCCCAACGGCGTGGAGACTCGACGCAAACTGGCCAGTCGAAGCAACTCCAGGACGCCATTGAGCATGGAGCACAAGCATTCTCGGTCCGATTTCATCAGCAAGACGCAGCAGGAAAGTATCGCGCTTCAGATCAGCCGATGCACTGCCAACGGTGCAGACGTGGCGCCACAGGAGCGGCGACGAAATTGTAGAATAACATCGGTCGAGGGGAAGCGGTTTGGAGAGCAGGCAGGAGACAGCTGAATCAAAAAAAAAAATCGCTGCCATTACGGGTTTCAAGACACGAGCCCACTCCAACGCCATGTCGAAATATGGGCTGACTTTTGATGTCGGCAACGGTCATTGTCGAGGTGGAGATCCCCAGGCGTTTAGAGCGGCGGAGAATTAGCTGCGAGCCCTATCGGGTAGGCAGCCTTAAGAGGCGCTAGAAGCGCTGATCCCATGACGATGCGATTGGTCGACGCCATGTCCAAGCCCGCCCTCGATGGCGCCGCCCCCTGACCTGGACAACGTTGGCTCCCGTCGGCACTAACCTTCGTAAATCGTCCTGTTCCTGCTCATGGCGAGAGGTGACGAGTTGTTGGGTCGATGGAGTCCATTGTGCGCCGTCGAAGTAGTTGGAGAATGTGTCGGCTATTCTGCCTGCGCCGTGCTCCATCCACACGGTTGCGCGGCAGATGAAGCGACTTGGTTCGATGCCATCGTACATAGCTTCGATGGAATTCATCAAGTCTGCATCGTGAAAGGTGACTCCTGTCTAGTTCTTTCACATTCGAGACAACATGGATGAGAGAATCATGCAGCTAGAGCGAGCTGTCAACCACACATGCAGATCTCGTCAGACATTGCAAAAATAAAACAAAAGGGTATTCCAAGCTCACATATCTGATTAGGGCCGGCGTCGGGCGATACGGATTCGTTCGTCCGTGGCAACGCCTTGCCGAGGTGTCTCAAAGTGTATTTTCTTTTGAAATACACGCCAGAGAACAAAGCCCACCCTCCAGCCATGCCTCTCCAAGATGTCGTGAGTGGCGCTTCGCAACAATCAGCCTCGTGAGTGTTACAAGAAGCGTCGCACCTGCGTCTTCCGGGAGCTGTATTCATCCGCCATAGGGAGTGCTGTGACTGTCAAGGAGGGCGATTATTCCGACGGGATGTGTAGGTTCGACTGGTGACAGCCACCACGTTGCTCGAACCTTGGCCAGAATCAGCATCGTGGTCGGTTCAACTTTGGAGCCTCGTGGTTTCTCCAAGATACAAAGGTGTAGAAGGAGGCGGCAGGCGTCTCGTGACCTCCTTTGACTTTCTCACCATTAAATGGGTGTGTCGGCTCTTTGGAATGCGGCAGGCACGTAGGGCATCAGCATGTAGGTACCTACTAGTACTAACTACTAGTAGTAGCATGTACATGCCGACTGACCTGTACCTTGCATTGGGATGATCACGTACATGAGAGTGTCGTACAGAGTCCTGCTGTCGTACACATCTCATGGCGGAGATTTGCAGAACGGTCGAAGGCGGTGCAACTTTGGGCAATGAACACTTGTATCGAGAAGATTGCTTTGCGCGTGCCCGGCGCCAGGTATGTATTGGCTATCCCTGTTTGTCTACATATGTATATGTATGTTCGTTTTGCAGCTTGCAGTCGAGTGTGACATGTGAATGAGACAATGCTACCGGCGCAGCCAATACTCGCAGGTACATACACTGATGCTTGTACAGACTATACATACTCACAGATACTCCGTCCAATGGCGTGAAGGTGAAGATGCAGCTCCCGCAGCAAGGTTTTGATTTGAGCAAGCCACATCACAATCACCTTGCCATCATGTGTTCCACTCGTGTGCCTGCGTAAAGCCGGCTGCCTGGTTGGGCCCCTCCGGTGCCTCCCCCGTCGCTGCCGCGGCAGAGAAGCCGGATGCCATTCAGTTTGAAGTCACCCTGTACGAGCCTGAGAGCCTTGCCTGTGATGAGCCTAGCCTGTCGGACTTGGGGCACAAGGAGCCCCCCGCCGAGGCTGGCTCAACCATCTTGGCTCGCCTGAAGGAGGGGGGGGGGGACGCAGCGGCGCCCAATGGAAACAATGGCTCTTTGCAGAGGCAGCGGGGCCGTTGACAGCCGTCGGGGACTAGCCAGGCCTCGGTTAGTGAGCATCCGTGGAGTGGGTGGGGGCACGCCTGAGTAACATCGTTCTCTATGGGGGCCGGCGAGGGAGGCGCACTGGGGGCAAAGGCTACTAGGAGGCCACGATTCCGGGAACCCGGTTGGCAGCAGCGAGTTAGCAACGTTTAGTGAGGGCTATGGTTTTGAGCTGCGCTGCGAATGGATGTATTCGTCTGTAGTTGCATTACAGCTGCTGGTGCTAGTGTCAGGTACTTTGTCGTACAGTAAACTACAGCAAGTTACGGTTACCATGCCTGTATTGTGCGGTGCTGTACTACAAGTACTGTAACCTGTAGTGCTCTACTGGAGTGAGGGCGCGACCTAACCTCGGCAAATAACCAGCCGCGAGCCCGCAAGGTAGGTACCTAATCACCTGTAGGCAGGCACCTGTACGTTGGTTGATCAGTGGGCTGTCAATCTCGGTACGCGGTTGTTTGTTGGGCGCGCCGGCTGTTGGTGACGCCACAGCAACCCGGCGTGAAACCTTATTGTGTGTGTTCCAGGGGACCCTCCACAGTTTTGATCAACTTTTCGGTGACAAGCTGCTGCGGGCCACTTCAAAAGCGATGAATCAATGGCCCCCATGCCGTCATCAGCTCTTGGCGCCTGGTTGGGGTTTTACCCCTCGTGGTTGTCTTCTTCTCACGGACATTTACCGACAGCCTCGCAACCCCGTTGCCAAGGATGGAAGCCCTTTGCATCGTATCAAATCGCAGCGGCATGATCGAGTCTCACACCCGCGCCCCATCTGTTTGGGACGGCTGAGAAGACGATGGCAACCACCCTCGTGTCGGCATAGGGCAAATGAGACACGATGCCATGGGTGCAAGGGTAATTTCCCACCAGGTGCTTCATCTCATATCATGCCTGCCACGTTGAACGACCAATTGGTGTTGATCCGCCGTGAGTGCCGGCTTACGAGCAGGCCAAACTGCATGATGCCCCCGTCACTTCTGCCGCAATCTCCACGGGGTTTGGCATGGGTCGCGGACGGCCAGGCAATCGTCCATCAAGATCCCTCGACGTGTCACCTTAATTGTCTATGTATCGTGTACAGTCCTTCGTACTTACGTATAAGCAGTAGCCCAGTTGACAGGCACTGACAGGCTGTACAGAGTACTTGTACACGCATATGCCGTACCCTCGTCGGGGCAAGGGCCTATGTACAATCGTATGCACTTATGCCCATCTCGCCCACGTTCCGGCATTAGTATCAGCCCCGTTGCCGGCCGGAGACTGTGAGAAGGCAATCGTATCTGAGCGGTGTGAAAGAGGTACTGGGGGACGCCTCCAACCCGTTGAACAAACACTTCTCCTCTCCCTCCAAATGGCAAACAAAGAAGGACAAAAAGAGGTAGCGTCAAACCCACGCGCCATCGTAGGGCAGTGCCTCTTCGTCTCGTGAGGACGTGGCGCTTGCAGGGCGGTCGAGGTGGCTGCCGATCAGGGTATCGAGTCATGTCTCCGAGTCGCCATCATATCAACCTCAGCTTCTTTGTAGGGAAGGGCCGACCGACAATAGAAATTATCGAGTTCTGGACCATTTTCATGACAATACCTGCGTCTGCCATGTCGCCCGACTCTGCAGCTCCCACATGTTTAGCCACGATGATGGAGTTTATCATCTTGGTAGGATAGACCGACTTGGCCTGGGCAATCTATCAAGCACACGAGGTAGACAGGCTATTAAGATAAAACGCTGCAGCGGGAAAAAAAGACACCCAACGTTCACCCCTGGCAAGGGGGCACTAGGGGGAAACGCATGCCGCCCGTCTTTGAATGTGGTAAGCGCAGCAGGCGACGTGTATGTACAGACGCAGGTGGGAGATACATACTCCGTACTTGTAGGTAGAGAGGTTCATGTTGGGAGCAAGAAACCTGCACACCCCGTAGGCAAGCAGATTACTTGTACAGATTGGCGAGGCCGAATGCGACCTTGACTCGGCAAGTCGAGATCCCTGCCACCCCCCTTGAATGGGTACAACCTGGTCGTGTTTATGCGACATACACAAAACACAGGCATTGCGAGAACAAGCGTGCACAAGTATGAAGCAATCGTGACGGGGATTGATTTGGATTGATCAGCCGTTCGTCAGCGGAGGCCTGTTTGGACCAAGACACACGAGCTCGTGTCTCTCGGTTCCGTCCTAAAGAGGGCAGAGGCCATCAGCTCTCCTCTGTCGTTCAAGCACTGCCTCTCAGGCGTCGGTCGAGCGGGATAGGAATATCCTTGAACGGTGCCACGGTGCGCAAGCATCTCTCATCTCGCTCTCTCGATAGTACGTGATGACCAAAGGGGCACGGTGCAATTGGTGCCTGGAGCATCCGGTGACGGAGCACGACGGCGTCTAACGGGAGGGGAATGGCCCTCTCTTTCTGGTCGCTCGAGCGTCTCAGCTCCTCTTCAAATTAGGAGAGGGCTGTTCACGTCTCCAGGTTTGACCAAGGTGTCGGGTCCGGATGATGGTGAGGCAGATTGGCTGCGGATCATTTGCGCACATGGAGGCTGTTAAGTGGGAAGAGACGCGGAACGAGAGTTGACTGACTGAAGGGTGGATCCCGCGACTCGCGGTTGATACGAGCATCACCCGTTATTATTGGTCGCTCTTTGTCCACCTGCTGCCTTTTCTCTCTGATGCGCGTCCACCCACACATCACGGAGGCGGCTGAAGTTGCTCTCGATGCCGCCGTCGTGTAATACTTGCAATATGTGCCAGCATTCGGTGAATGCCAGGACAAGTACTCCGGACATACATGGTAGACCTGCGGAGTACCCACACCCACATAGTGGCTGCGCACCCCCCCTACCTGCGCAGCCTTCCACACTATAACCGAATTAAATACGATAACTTTAATCGACCTTCCTATGCCCGATTTTAGGCTAATACGAACAATATATATAGTTTCTAAATCCTTAGTAGTAGCTATAATTAATATACTTACTTATAAAACCTCTATCTATTAAGTTATATAGCTTTATAGGCTTATAAAATTAATACTATAGTTAAAGCTTATTAAAGTATTAAATTATTAAAAAACTTAAAAAGTATAATAATAGTTTAGTATAAGTAATAAAAAATATATTATATAATAAATTTTATAATAAAAAAGCCTAAGATATTTATTAAGTTATTATTAAGTTTAATATATTATTATATATATTTTTTAATAATATAAAGATTATAAGTTTTTAAGAAAGTATTAGTTTAAAGGTTTTTTTTATTATAATAAAATAGTTAAATCTAAGTATAGTTAAAAAATAAATATTATAAAGATTTAAAGTATTAATTTTAAAGTTATTAATATTTTTTTTAATTTTTATAATAATTTTTTATAGATTAAATTTTTAAATATTTATAATACTAATAAAACTAGTATTATAAAAGGAAAAAATAATAATAAGCTTATTATTAAGTTTTTAATTATTAAGTTAAAATAAATAGAAATTAAAAAATTATAAATAGGGTTTTAAATAATAATATTTAAATATATTAGTATTAAAAAGAAAATTTTAAATTTTTTAGTTATTTTTAAAAATAAAAAAATATAAAAATAATAGTTTAATAATAACTTTAATAAACCCTAGGTTTTTAAGGTATTAAAAAAAGACTAGATAAGTAATTTAATTATATAGTTATATAGGATAAATAGAAATTAGGCCGCCGGCTACTTTAGCCGACTTAATAATAGGATTATTAAACAAGGGAGAGGCAATACCCTGCCTCTGGCTATATAGACTAGGTCAAGGTTATGCTAGACCTCTAGCGTGGTTAATACTAGTAACGCGTGTAATAATAACACAAGTATATAAACTAAGAAATTGTAATATACACCTCTCTAGTTAAACTCTTAAGAAATAACTTAAAAAGTTTATTTATATAAGTAGATAGGCTTTATAGCCCGACTATAAGAGCCCCTAGAGCCCACGTATAAGACAGAGGAAAACTTTATCTTATATCTTCTCGTAAACATAGCCTAACCTAAGAGTTAAGCCTACTATATAAGACAGTTACTTCTATAATCAAGCCTACTAAAGGCTACAAAACTCACATATACGTAAGACCTTACACCTAACCCGGCAGACCCTCTACAGCTGTATAAGCCTCCGCTACCTTACATACACGTAAGGCCTTGCACCCAACCTAGTAAACTACTTTAGTTAATAAACCTTCTATAGCTATACAACTACCTAGCTTATTCTTAGCTCTTACCTATAATACTATATAAGGACTATAAACTATTTAAGAACTACTTTACCTACTAGGTAAGAATATAAGTTAAAGGTTAAGACCCTTATTATTAACCAAGATAATAGTCTAATTTATATATATAAAGATATAATAGGTAGAAAATAGGCCTTTAGTAGTAATACTACTAGGGAGATAATTAGGAAGGCTAAGGAGGATAGTCTTATTAGCGTAGAGAAGGCGTATAAAGTGTTAGATACTTTAGGTACTATTATTAAGGCTACTAACCTTAAGTTACCTAAGGAAGTTAAAGGGTTAGTTAAAGACCTTAAACTTAATAGAGTTAAGGTTAAAGAAAATAAATAGTTTAGCCTTATTATGGAGATAATTTAATTATATTATTATAGCTTAAGTATATATTTAACTTTTAAATAAGACTAGAAGATTTTTTTAAAGCTTAGTTATTAATTTAGGATAGCTATAAAAGCTATATAATAGAAAATATTATATAATATTACTTTTAATTAAATATTTAGCTTTTATTTTTTCTAGTATATACTTTATATCTTACTTAACTTTTTAATATTACTATATTTAATATTTTTTTAAAAAATAAATATTATAAATATTTTTATAATTTTAATATTAAAAATAATAGCTTAAATAATAAGCTATTTTTCTTAAAAGCTTATAGTCTTATATATAAAAAAACTATAATAAGCTATAATATAAAGTTAGGCTTTAAAATAACTAGTTTATAGTTTTTAAATTATTAAAAAATCCTTAGAAATAGTTAAATTACTTTATAAGTCTTAGCCTTTTAAGCTATAGTAAAAAATATATTTTTAAAAAATTAAATTAACTTTTTTATAATTTTTAATATTTTTTTTAAAAAACTAGTATATTTAAAAAGCTTTTTATATAATCTATATAATATTAATTTTATTATAAAAGTTAGCTACTTATAGCTATATTATAAAGTTAAAATTTAATTTAATAATTACTAAAGCTACCTTATAAGAAGAATAAATAAAGTCTTAAAACTAGTAAATTAAAGTTTTTAGACTTTAATAGTAAAAGTATATTAAGTTTAACTTAAATAAATACTTTATATTAATTAAATAAGTTTAAAAAAGTTTTTAAGAAATTAAAAATAAAAATATAAAGCTTAAAATATAATTATAAGTAAAATACTTATTTAACTATAATAATTTATATATAAATAGTATAATAAATAGCTAATAAATCTAGTATTTTAATTAGAATTTAATTTAGTTAAGAATTAATAATATTGTATAGCCTTTTATATAGTAGGTTAATCTGCGATGCACTTGACGAGACTGCGCAGGTAGGGGGGGTGCGCAGCCACTATGTGGGTGTGGGTACAAGCATGTCATGTCCCTGTAGACGGCGGCCCTTCGGGTAAGCGGCTCCCCACTCACCCTCATTCTAGTGCGAGTCGCTCACAATGGGTGAATGGACCTGCAGTTCAACCGACGGGACAGGCGGCGAGCTTCAACTTCCCCGGAGACCCAGAGACCCACAGTGTCCACCACCGCCGTATCTCTGCGTGGCTTTTTCCCGCTGTAATATGTATCGATTGTTAGTGTGCATATATGTATGTCCCTCTGTCACCCTCAGCCTGTTGTCTCCCTAAGCACCACCCAAGGCCCTCCGCGCATGCATACACACACATGAGTACGATATGCACGGCGTAAACCCATGTAGTGAGGCGGACATGAGCCAATCGGGATTCATCGGATGGACGTAGCATCGCGAGCATGCCCACCGGCGCCGCGTGCTCTCACACGTATGTAGTGCCTGACGTCTAACCGTGTACGGAGTATTTACAAAGGTATTACATGCTATTACTACTAGTAGTATGCGCGTCAGCCTCCCCCTGATGAGGCATGTATGTACTCCGTACTTGCAAATGAGTTCAGTTGCTTTGATGCAGTCTCCCATGATCTGTCATGTATCTGTCATGTATCTGTTTGTTCTGCGTCTTTCCTACAACCAATGGTAGGCATCTACTGAGTACAAGAGCTACTAGTATTGGAGACCTACAAGGATCCGCGTGTAATTACATGCTGCCTTCGATACACCAAATGCTCTTGGCTCATGGCTGTTTCCACTCAAGTACTATTACTACAAGGAACTCGTCAGGTATTACGTCAAGCCTGACCCGTTTGGCGCTTGTTGAAGACTACTGCGAGCAGCACTGTATTGTACGAGTAGTACCTTGGTAGAACTAGCACCTACTAAGGAGACCGAAGAGCGAGTGCCTGAATATTCGGCTAAACACTAGCAATAGTAGCACGTATTCCCTTGCCGCGATCATGGCCTACAACGGCAGTGAACGAGTCCGTCTCCCGACGTTCTGGTATCACGCTCTCGCCCAGCCCCATGAGCAAGGGTGCGTGGGTGAGCGAGTGGGTGAGCGAGTGGGTGCGTGGTGGGCATGTACTCCGTACATGTAGGTAAAATGTGATTGTGACGGCGACGACCGTCTCCGCCCTCCACCACCACGTCCACCTCCCACCCCAAGTTGGACGCTATCTATCAAAACATCCAATTCAACCGCTGCCCAGACCTCATCAAACCGCTATCCGTACGTATGGCTGCCTGAATGCGCCACAAAGATGACAAAGTTTTCCCATCACCGTCAACGCCCATGGGCCGTGCAATTTCCGCGTCTGCGAGTGCATACATGCTTGCCGCGTCGGTGGTGAGCTCATCAGACCCAAGATCCGCGGTCGACCTCTTCTCTTCTGCCCACCAGATACTTTGCACCTCAAGGGGGGGAGGATGGGCCGTGGTAGAACTTGCTTCTTTGTCTCTGGCGATGCTGCGATGCTGACGCCGGTTTCGTTTCTACTGCTCGACCATTTTCTTTCTCCTCCTCTGACTCGTATTCCCCTCGATTCCTGTTTCGTCTTTTCGTCTCTGCTCTTCCCTGCCTTTTCTTGACATGATATCACCTCGGGATATCAACTGCTCTGATCTCATCCAGCACCCGCAATTTCCCAGTAGATGGGTAGCTGCCCGAAGCTTGAGTCCCCTACTCAACATCCCTCCCAAACCCTGCTCCGTCTCAGAAGACACTCGTCAGCTCTCCATCGTCGACACGGTAATGGTTGGCACTCCAAACGGATTGGTTCCTGCTTTCGGGCAACGTATGGCCCGGCAGAAGCTGGAATTCGGCTCGCCCTAATTGGAGGCCATATCTCTTATCGAAATGACTGCTTGTGACCAAACTGTACCATGCGTACGCACGCAGGTGGCCATCATCGTGTCCGTGACGAGTCGAACCAGTCTTGAACCAAACCAGAGCCTGGTGCAGCACCGGGCTCGAGCCATCTCGCCACGTCCGCAAGCACATCTATTCTCCACGAGTTCCGGCGGTCTTTGAGAGCGACCCAAAATAAAGAAGAACAGCCTCCCCTACCCTTCCAGCTAGCATGTTGATGACGCTAGCCCTTCTCTGAGCTGCTGCTGGCCCCTAGCATCCCCATCATCCCCATCCCCATACCCATTACTCCCCCCCCCCCTCCTACACGTACATACATACATAGTCCCACCTCCCACTCACCCTGGTCTGTTACTTTCCGATCATATATAACGTCTCCATACTCCAAGCTGGATCTCATCGATGCGTTCGGACAGTTCCAGCCTTTCAGGGCCCATCAGGCTTCCTTGACTTCCCGCACTTTGTACCATTTCCCGTCCTCTGTCCAGGTATCCTTGCCCCCTTGAACATCCAAGGATACCCTCTCAGCTGTGTGTATACGAATCTTTGACAACTCCAAGTGATCTCCTTGGTTGTTGTCTGAGACACCCCATGCTGCTTGGTTCGGTCGTACTTCTTTACCACGCTGGCAACGGCAAGACATCGCCGTGCTATTGGAAAAGGAAAAGAAAGATTCAAGGTCTATGCCAAGTTCTCTCGCAGGGGAACTCGACACTCACTCACTCGATTGGGTCCTCCTGATTTGGATATCCAAGTCTACGTTCGTTTCTATTTAGACTAGCCAACGTCTGCTCCTCTGGCTCAACACCTACACGCTTGTATCAACAACATTTTTTGTGCAGCTTCGCCTCCTGTCTCGAACCCAGCCGTGCTTACGCTTCCGTCAACCTCACCGACCAAAAGACACCAATTCACAGCAATAACTCGTCGAAACTGCCGAGGTCACATCTCTCCCATCCGATCTTCTTACGAGGTGGACGACAAAACATCACATCTCCTTCGCCGCTCGCACCATGGAACTCCTGGAACTGGTCGACCACGAGTCGCTCAACCGTCCATTTCCGTGTGATTGGGACACTTGCAACAAGGTACGATCTATGTTCACGTCAAGGTATGGGATTTGTATTGACTCGGGCATCCAGAGCTTTAATAGAAAGTCCGATCTTCAGCGGCACTACCGAATCCACACCAACGAGCGTCCGTACACATGCTCAATTGCTGGCTGTGGAAAGAGCTTCATCCAACGTAGCGCCCTGACTGTTCATGTTCGCACTCACACCGGAGAAAAACCGCATCAGTGTCAACAGTCTGGCTGTGGCAAGCGATTCTCTGATGTTGGTTTCCCTTTCGTCGAAACACGTGAAGGCATGTGCTGACGAGGCAATAGTCATCGAGTCTCGCCCGACATCGACGGATCCATACGGGAAAACGTCCTTACAAGTGTGCCCATGATGGCTGTCTCAAGAGGTTCGTTATGGCACGCATCTTGATGGACTCTCTCCTTTGCTCTCTCACCATCGTTGACATCTGTCTAGTTTCTGTCGCAAGACTACCATGGTGAAGCATCAGCGACGATCACATCAGCGCGACCTCCACCCCAACGAGATACAAGATGACTGCTCGTCGGACTCTGAATCCGGCGAATCATCTCCTACCCCAACGCAATTTTCATCCTGGCCCGCTCAAACCGTGGTACCTATCCTGGCCTCATCCGTGGTTCCGAGCCAATCGCTGCACCGCGTGGCCTCATTCCCCGAATTCGGACAGAACATGAACTCGTGCAGCGTCGGTTTCCAGATGACGCATCGACACAGCTTGGCCGGCTTGAATGGCCACCAAGTCCCCACGCAAAACATGCATATTCTCCACAAGACCGCGAGCATGCCCGATTCGCCGTTTTGCATGGTAGATCATAGCACCACCGCCCTGGGCATCATGGGTGTGAATGGGCCGCAGCCTCACATTCCCCGGCAAGACCTCGAGAGGTGCGCTTTCGATATGGCTTACTCGACCGGATCCATCACTTCCATCAGCAGCAGTCCCGAAAGCTTCTCCCCATCTTCGGGACAGAGTCCCATCCTGCCACAGGGATTGTATACACATCAGACGTCACCAACCGCCGCGTATTCACTGCAAGATACCTCGTCTGTTGCGCATCCAGTCATGGTACAGTACTCGCAAGCAATGTCAAATCCGGAGAATAGCGAATTATGGTTTCACAACCAGCCCCCCGGGGAAGTTGCGAATCTCGGTCAGATGCCCTCTTTCGCCTCACGGGTATATGATTTGTATACGACTCCGAAGCTCGAGTTCAACGAGACAGCATTGCAATTACACAACAGCAGGATTGAAGCTATGTGATGCTATCCAAGATCGTTCGCGTCATTATTCAGTCTCTTTTCAACGAATACTGTCGCAGGCTGCCCAGCACATTCATTGTCGTCGTGTTCCACGACGGATACGTCGCATTTCCGGAGTTTTGGTGGAGATACCACTGGATGTATACGCCCAGATTGTTTCTTGTATGGTTTGTTATACTGGCCTTCTGGCGCTACCCGTCTCATCTCGATTCGAAGTGATCGGGGCCCCAAAGGCGACCCAAGGTGCATGCAGCGGCGTTCCTACACGTATGGGGATTCACTGGGCTCGGCTTTCTTTTCTGGAAAAAACCTGTACTTTAAATTTCAATGTAGTCAAAAGATACTTGGAGCCGAACTCGATGCCCGTCATTTGGATATTGAACCGATAAGCTGTCCCCTACGTCTTTGTGCATTTTGTTGATTACGAATGGTGATATAACAAAGGAGTCGTGCTATTCGCGCAGCTTACGTGTTACTATTCGCACAGCTTATATAATCTCATCTTATTAGCTGTTCAACTAGCCACAGAGCTACACAACCAGCAAGCAGTAAAGGCCACGGGCGGCCAGCAATAGCCACGGGCAGCCAGCAAAGGCCATGGGGTAGCGAGTAAAGGCTACGGGCAGCTACTAAAGGCCACGGGTAGCTACTACAGACCATAGCAACTAGCAAAAGCTATAGGCAGTTACCTCAATGATATAAGATAAGATGACGTGGACTGTGCGAATAGCAACACGTGAGCTGTGCGAATAGCACGACTCTAACAAAGAACAACATGAAGAGCGCAGAGCAATGCTGGCTCGTACGGTTTTTTGTTCTAGGGCGTTCTGTCAGGTGATGACGGCATCGTGGATCCACCCGTCTCACTGACTAAGCACAAAGGAAAAACCACACAGCGTCGGCCAAATTGGGCCTTTGCTACTGGGCGGCCACGATGCGAACGGAGTCAACGCTTCCACTGGCAAGTTGAACTTCGTCACAACACCACGTCATCCAGGAGCAGTGCCGTTGGAAGGCTGGTGACACCATGAGTGCCTCGAGGTAGCCTCCTCTTCAACACGTTATCCTCGGCGACTGTAGGCGACGGCCTCTTCACCTTCCTCTACCCCGTACTCGGCCTGGGTCAGCCCACGTTGATTCGAACTGAGGCCCATAGTCGAAAGGCGTCAAAGCGACAGCTCCTCACCGCGCTTGGGTGCTTGGGTATCGTATTCGCAGCACTACGGCTCGATCGCGCATTGCCAGGTTCATACTTGCCATGGCGTTCCAAGGTCTTCCAGTAAGTCCTGGTTTACTCCCGAAGAGACTATTCATCACTCTAGGCTTCAGGACAGGGCTGATTTAGTGCTCTAGGGCGTGGCTTCCACGGCTTTGGAAGCATGGCCGTCGATGTCCAAGATCATAGCGACGCCGGGGAACATCTCATCACTCGCCTCTCGCAGGAAGCTCGGTCGAGAGCCGCCCAAGGCTATTTCGAACCTCGATGAGCCTCTAACCGCAAGCCGACCAGAGCCGTCAATAATACCGGACTTCTTGCGCATTTCCCCAATGCGAGACTTTTCATCATTACAAATACCCAAAGACATGACAACGACAGATGCAAGGGTCATGCTGTCGAATCTGGGCCACATTGGTCTACGAGCATCAAACCCAACTCTGTTCAGGCCGTACTTTCAGCCTCGAAACCGGATGATACCCGCCTTACTTCGACCTCTTATCCCATCGAGCCCAGGCGCGATTCTAAGAAACAGGTCTAGCGTGACATCAAGAGCAGGGGCGTCCTTGTCGTCCACGCATTCCAGGGCATTCGGTACATCATTTGGTACATCAAATGGTATATCGCGCAACCAGCTGGCTACAGTCGAGGAGTCGGCGAATCGCAATCCTGGCAACGCAAACATGCAAAACGCATTCTACCAACTTCTTCTCCGAGCAAATATGCCAGGTATCTTGGTCGAACGATATCAATCGGGAAGATTTGCCTCCAATGCCGCGACGGAAGATGTTTTCAAAAAGGCTTTGGCTGCGCTCAACGCTGGATCTGCTACAGGAACTGGCCTGTCGGCTTCCTCCGGGTTTTCGCGAGGCCAGTGGGCTGGCCAAGATCAAGGAATGGGTGCCCCGGCTGGACCTGGAAATTCGCTTGCAGCTGGCTCCATGGGAGGCAAAGGAGAACCCATTCATGTGGTGGTCCAGGAATCGACACGATCCCTCATTTTTCGATGGGTCAAGTTCTTTGCTACCTTTGTTGTTGTGACCTACCTCTGCTTCGCCGCTGTCACCATACTCATTGAGACCTTGAGCACCTTCCGCCGCGGGCCTGGCTCCAAGACCGACTCTGAGGTCAAGGCTGAGAAGCAGAATACTCGCTTCAGTGATGTTCACGGTTGCGACGAAGCCAAAGAAGAACTCCAAGAAGTAGTGGAATTTTTACGCAACCCAGAAAACTTCTCCGACCTGGGCGCCAAGCTACCAAAAGGTGTCTTGCTTGTAGGGCCGCCAGGCACTGGCAAGACCCTGCTTGCTCGGGCTGTGGCGGGCGAAGCCGGCGTGCCGTTCTTCTACATGTCGGGCAGTGAATTCGACGAGATCTTTGTGGGTGTAGGAGCCAAGCGCGTACGGGAGCTTTTTGCCGCCGCAAAGGCCAAGTCTCCTGCCATCATCTTCATCGACGAATTGGATGCCATTGGTGGGAAGCGAAATCCCAGAGACCAGGCCCACGCGAAACAAACTCTGAATCAACTTCTCACGGAACTGGACGGATTCGACCAGGATACCAAGATCATCATCATGGGTGCGACAAACTTGCCGACGCTCCTCGATAAAGCCTTGACACGACCGGGCCGCTTCGATCGCCACATCAACGTCGAGCTACCAGATGTTCGTGGGCGGCTGGCCATTCTCAAGCACCACGCAAAGAAGATCAAGGCAGCGCCCGATGTCGACCTCGACGCCATCGCCGCGCGCTCACCCGGACGATCTGGCGCGGAGCTCGAGAATATGCTGAACCTGGCTGCTCTTCGGGCTAGTAGAGCCAGAGCAAACGTGGTTTCCAAGAACGACCTGGACTGGGCCTTCGACAGAGTCACAATGGGGTCAGAAAGAAAGTCGATGATTGTCACGGAAGAAGAAAAAGAAATGACGGCGTACCACGAAGCCGGCCATGCGCTCGTCCAGCTATTCGAAAAAGACAGCTCCAGCCGGCTTTACAAGGTGACGATTCTTCCCAAGGGACCTTCCCTAGGGCATACAGCCCACGTCCCCCAGATGGACAAGTATTCCTACACTGCAGCCGAGTACATGTCCAACATTCGGGTTCTACTCGGCGGCAAAATGGCCGAGGAGATGCGGTACGGCGACGACAAAGTGACCTCTGGCGTGTCCAACGTAAGTACCCCTTGTTCCTTTCCCCAAAAGAGCTTGGCTAACTCCAAAGCCGGAATAGGACCTGGAGAAGGCAACGGATCTCAGCTTCATGATGGTCACAAACTTTGGCATGTCCAACGCCCTTGGTCCAGTGGAGTACGGACGACGGTACGAGAACCTCAGCTCCGAGACCCGAGCCATGATCGAGGCCGAGGTGCAACGCGCCATGAAGAAGTCATACGAGGACGTGAGAAGCATCCTGACGGAGAAACGGAAAGAGCTGGATCTCTTGGCGCAGGCGCTCGTTCAGTACGAGACCCTGGACAAGGCCGAAGTCGAGCTGGTCATTCGAGGCGAGAAGTTGCCAGGTCGATCCATTGTGCCCAAGGGTCCGCTGGTGCTGCCCATTCCCGACGTCGCGCCCCAGCCTCCTGGGCTCGGCACGCCTCATCCACAGCCGCCTGAGTCACCGCCTGCCCAGGCAGACTCTTCTGGTGCTGATGGTTGATAACCCTTCACGGGATGTGTGTCTACATGGCGAGGAAGCGTGATTTCAGGATGTGCCGCTGGGCACAGAGAATGCAGCGCAGAGATGGAGATTCATGATTCCCAGAGAGCTCGGTGCCCGTGTATAGTTGTGCGAGTGACTAGGTTGGCATACCTTACAATACATGTGCATTTGATTTGTAGCCTTATGACTAGTTGTCGGACAGGTCTCGTCTTGTCCTGATGATTGGGTGTATGCCTCGATTCGAGGCCTAACAGAGACCACGGTATGTTCATTACATCTCAACAGAGATTATACTTGGTTTCTTGTAAGAGTATAAATACGTTCAAGTTCGTCTTGTCTGCCGCCGGCGAGGCGCTTTCGTTCCGATAAAAGAAAAGAGCTTTCTTATTTGGTATTTGATGCTACGCGTCATCAACACTCGTATATACTTGATCTCATTATCATCTCATGAAGATACCCTTGCAACCCTTTATCCCCTTTTAGCGCCGTTGTGTCATAGTACCCTTGACGTCCGCTAATACGTGCCCCCCAATCTCTCCATATCTGCCTCACCTAATAAGGGCAACTCCCTGTTCCGGGCACTTCTAGAGTCATCATCATCGACCGATGTCCCATCCCAGCTGTGATGAGCCCGCACCTCGACACTCAGATGATGTCTAGGCGTCGTGGGAAGACTGGCTGCCTGCGTAGGCCACCTATACGGTGCCTCGGTGGATGCTGGGAAGAACTTGGTCGGGCTAAGGGGTGGTGATTGGAGAGAAGAAAAACCGGAAGGGCTCCTCATTCGGTCTCGGGGTGTCGTTGGAAGAGCTCGGGTTGGAGGCGGCCCGGGGCTCTCAAGACCCAGCATGATGCGGGCTTTGGTGCCGCCTATTTGACGAGGTGTCCGAGGCGGCGAGGTAGCTGTCGGAGACCTGATGTCCATTTCCATTGATGTCCTGCGTGAAGACGTTGTCGATGTGATTGGGGTAGGTGCTTCTGCGAATGTGTCCAATCTTTCGGGATTAGGCTGGCTCAATTGGTCCTGAGCACCGGTGGCAAGTCGAGCTGCTTTCGGTAATGGAGGTAGCATCTTCGCATCCAACTGTGCCTTGGTGGGACTTTGCATTGAGGAAGCCACGGCGGTGGTGGACGAGGATCGTGGCGAAAGGGCTTCGAGCTTTGCCCATGAATCCTTTTCCCTTCCTGACAGGGGCCAATGCCCGACAGTCGAGGACATGAGAAGCTTGCGTTCTTGAAGCCGAGGAGGAGGTGTGAGTGGTATGTCATTGGAACCCTGGCCGGGCGTTGGGGAGACTGAAAGAAATGTGGGCGAGTCGGGCGGACCAGATGAGCTCTGTGGATGAACCGTTTCCTTGCCATCCTCGTACCTGTGTCTGCGACGACGGTATCTGGCGTGTAAGTACCATATCAAGAGGACCAGGAGGATGAGCACAACTGCGGCGCATGACAACCCGATGGTAGCGCTTACTCCGGCCGAGATACCCCCCGTTGCCTTTTCGACTTTCTCGGGTTTTGATTCCTGTCCTAGAAGCGCTACCATCGACGGATCGACGATGGTCAAGTCCGATGTAGAGCTTTCAACGTAATAAGAAGGCGATGTCGTCTGTGAAGCGGGTATGCTTGATGTGGCTTCGAGGACGATGAACGAGTCATCAAGGTTGCTTGCCTCTCCCGCAGGTCGTGAATTCGTCGATTGTGTTGATGGTGCCATATTGCAGTAGGTCCCCGTTTCGCATCTACATATATAGGTTGCTGGTGGTGGCCGCGGGTCGAGGATTGAAGTGTATCCGTGACTGCACTCTATCAGCACGATTGTCGCGGGTGAAGGAGGCCTTCAACTTGGCGCAGGCAAGGCACATACTTTCAGCAGGCATTTAATGGCCAGTTGACGTTTGCTAGCATCGAGCATACTGGTCAATAAACGCCAAGATGATGCATATCCCAAATAATTGACCACCACGTACGATCCAGTCCTTTGCCGGCGCAATTGTCCGCTCCGCAGAGCTGCGAGTCGCAGCAGTATACCCTTCGATATGGCTCAAGAAACCTCGAGGCCGGTCTACGCAAGAGTCGCTCGCACACGGTTCGCAGATGATGACTGCTCGGTGCGATAGAGTAGGTCCCAAGGCCACACCAGGCGTCTGATACGTTCGTGGCTAATGCTCCCCAATGCCGAAAAGCGCATACGTCCCGGCTCTTTGAAATGTTCCGAGAGGCTAGGGATAGGGGGCGGCAACGGTTCGCGCAAGGCCGGATGTTAGAGAGCCTAATGTGTTCGCGACGGCTTTCAAAACAAGGGACCTATTGGGATCGCGCCGAAGACATGCTTCACTCAAACCGAGAGACGCAAATGAAAGAAGGATGAGGATGGAAGAAATTGAATATTGGCTTTCACGAGTTCCGAGTGTCGGCTCTCACCAGTTGATACATGAAGTCGTCCAACATAATCACTTCACATCAATGGAATAGGGAAATGCGAAGGGGGATGGGCACTGAGACGGAACAAAAGGTGCGCGCCTGCATGCTGCAAGTTGACAACACGAGATGACGGGACGTGGCTGCATGCCCCGGGTGATGACTCTGCGATCTGCCTCGCATACGGATGGCGCCGCCAGTAATATGACAGGCCGGACCCCCTGTCTAACACTGCAAAGAGGCGGCAGCAAGGCCCTCCACCAGAGAGAAGGCAAACTTGTGGTCGTAATCAGGTGCATCATCATACAAGCAGAGAAGGGCCGTTGCTTGGGTGTGCGAGCACGATTGTCAAATCCAGATGCGAAGAATGTCGGTAAGACTGGGATTGGGGTTCTTGGAAGCGTAGCACCATGTCTGCAGCTTGCCGTTCCCGACTGTGAGTCTCTCGAACCGTTCTCGAGCAACGGCAAGACGGTTGCGGAAAAGGGGGAAGTGAAGAGACTCGACGATATTGGCACATTTCCCCTCGCCTCACTTTGCCCTCACGGCAAGGCATTGAAGACACAGGACGTTCGTCTCAATGACGGCCTGTATCGCGCCAATGTGCGAAAGACAAGTGGAAGGCAGATACGTGCAGCATGCACTTGCAGCTCGAGCCCAACGTGTATGTATGTATGTACGGAACAGACCCACCAAGCGGCAATCCTGCCGAACGTCCTGCTCTTCTGCGCGGTCGACATCTCAGGTCCGGAACCATGCACGCTCTCAACCTAAAGCGAGCAGCAAGCATCTGGCCAAAATCCCGACCACTGCCGCCGCGCCAGACCAAGGAGGAACCAACGAGTTTCGCGGAATATGTAGTCGCTTGCGTCTCGGCACTTGTGTCCGCAAGGGCTGGCTGGGCATTCATGCACGCGTTGCCATCTCTGTCCATCTCCCCAAGCGTTGCTGGGTCTCAACTGCATGAGAGTCTGCCCTGCTTGACGCGGTTTGTTTTTGGCGCCACTTCGGAGAGACAGAGCAAAGGGGTCTGGGGGGAGGCTATGGCTGCGAGATGGCATCAAAAGAAGAAATGGGATCATGCGTCGCCAGGAGAAAAAAGACATGCGACGGATTTGTCGTAATATGAACCTCTCGCACGTGGCCGTCCAATAGTTTTCCAAGAAGCTTTGTGTCATGGTCCATGAACTTGGTTGGTGTGGCGAGTTGGGACCAATGGCATCTTTGCTTTGGCGAACGCCACAAGCCCTTGATCTGGAACATATCGTCCTCGTTCAAGCCATACTCGCACAGAGCGGCCTCCACGTATGTTTGACCGGACTGATCAGATTCCTGGCCAAAACTCGAAGTGAAAGTTCCGTTGCAGTCCATGAGCGTGCATAGGCGAGCCCCGGACAGGTCAACAACATGCATGAAGTGGCCATGGTCTTGTTAAGCTCGGTGTCAAGCACAGGACAAAGCAAAGACACCGCCCAAGGCATCAGTCTCAGACAGAGAGCAAGACATGAGATAGAGCACCAAGTGGGCAGCCAACGGGCGTCATCAGCCCGCGACGGGCCGCGGTGGAGCCAAAATGGGTGGTTCTGAGCTGCAGAGGCATGGGACGACAAGGTCCGCGGCGACGCACTGGTCAACGAAGGCCCTCGGAAAGGGCGTCCGGGTGGTGAGAGAGAAATCAATGTTGGCTACCTCTCGTCCAAGCCAGCCCTCAGGTTGGATGACGTGCTCCGTACGCGTCGCACCGGTCCGGCCCTTTGTGCGCAAGAACGGCGGCGCCCACAGGGCTCTGCAGAGCCTTCTGCTCACTCCACTTTCCGTCTGCTTCTCAGCGGCGACGTCTCGAGGGTTGACGTCTCGCGGGTTGACGTCTCGCGGGTTGACGTCTCGCGGGTTGACGTCTCGCAGGTCGACGTCTTAACGAACCACTGAGGCAGTCGATGGTACCAACGAAGCAAACACGGGGCATATGTCAAGTCGGCTCACACACAGCCCGCGTCCCACAACAAATGCCTGGCGCTTTCGAGCTACACCAACTCATCTTGTCCAAGGCAACGTGCATCCCGTATCTCGACGACGCAATGGCTTGGACGAGTATGTCCCACCGTCGGCCTTCACACGCGAGTCGCTTATCTCATCGCCGTTCAAGCAGCTGAGGAAACTGAGTCCAGTCGGCGACGCCACGCTTCATGCAAGCTGTTTCTCACAGTGTAAGGCGAGATATGGATGACCGAATTCCCTACGGAACGGGAAACCGATAGAACAGTCTTTCGATGTCATGACGAATCTGACCTTGCACCAGCTGACGATGGTTGCTTGATGAGGGACGAATCAAATGCCTCTGACGATGTCGGCAGCCAGCCTCTCGCCTCGTACGAAGCGAACTGACGGCTGACGGCAATACAAATCTCGTAAAAGGGGTTTGGTATGTCAGTTTGATGATAATGAAGACGACACGGAATAAAGATTGCAATGATCACTTGGGTCAATCAGGGCAGGAGGGCTCGGAGCTATTGAACCCTTCTCAAGTCGTAATACATACCAGTACGTACTACTGGTACAAGTAAACGCACTAATGCAAGTACAAGCAGGTAGCTACTAGTAGGTATGTCCCAAAACATGCCGAGGTAGAACGTCGAGGCGGCCCCCAGGCGCCCCTCAATCCTCGGCTTCGAGCTCTCCAGATATAGGCGAGGATAGAACACTGTCTCTTCAGGAATCAGGGCGCATCTTCTTTTTGACAACATGCACATGCCGTACGACATTATGAATCCATCGTGAAATGACAAAACGATGACAAACCAGCAAAACACCCAGGCTCCCAGCCGCGAGTCATCCTCTACAACATCTTCATCCAATTCAAGATCCTCTACGTCGTTGCCGCCTATAGTCCAGGTCGCACCCTCATCCAGGGGCCCTCGAGCCCAAGATAAGGTGGCCATCATCACCGGTAGAGCTTGACCCATCCGCCTACCTCGACTTCGCACAAGATGGGACACTGCTAATACTAGATGCGCGGTCTCGCAGGCACCAACTCACCCCTAGGTATCGGTAGGGCGACAGCACACCAGTTCGCCGAGAACGGCGCCCGGGCCATTTACCTTTGCGACTTTGACGGAACCCATCTCCAATCACATCGAAATGAGATTATCGCCTCTTACCCGGGCGTCGAGGTCCACACGTGGCAGTTTGATGCCGCAGATGCAGCCAAGGTCAAGGCCGTGGTGGACGACGCCATGGAGCGCTACGGGAGACTGGACGTTTTCTTCGCGAATGCAGGCATCGTAGGAGCACATACCGCATTCACCGAAATCAGCGATGAGGACTTCATGGCAGTGCTGAGGACGAACACGCTGAGGTACAGTCTCTGCCGGGATCGAACCTTTGGTCTCGTCGTTACATGATGGACTCACCGCCTTACAAACTACGTATTTGCTGACAGCAGTCAATACACAGCGTCTTTCTCGCCGCCAAGTATGCCGCACCAGCCATGATGAAGACAAGCGCAGAGAAACCAACCACAGGCGGCAGCATCATCGGCACCGCGTCCGTCGCAGGATTGCGCTCCAATGCCGGCTCAACACCGTATTCGGCCTCCAAAGCGGCCGTCATCTCGCTCGCGCAGACAATAGCGTACCAGCTCGCCGGCACTGGGGTCCGGGTGAATGCCATCTGTCCTGGTCTCATCGAGACGGGCATGACGGCTCCCACCTTCGAGTCTGCGCGGGCTCGGGGCACGGAAAAGCGCGTCGGTCAGATCAATCCCATGAAGCGCGGGGGCCACGCCGACGAGATTGCCCGCGTGGCTCTGTTCCTCGGCAGTGACGAGAGCAGCTACGTCAATGGTCAAGCCTGGGCGGTCTGCGGAGGGTTGAGTGCGGGACATCCATACGTGCTTGGCAAGTTGGCTTGATGTGCTCGTAGCTGTTCACGGCGGCGGCGTAAGGGCCATTCCAGATCTCAAAGACGTGAAGTCGGATGTTGAGCGCTCCTATATCTTGCACCGTTAGGCAGGGTTTGGCAATGATTGTTCAGTAGCTTTGGGATCACATCTTGACAGAAAAGACGGCAAACTTGCGGTTGCTCGTGAATCAAACAGCGAATGTCCCGCTGGCATCTGACTCCAGGAATCGGCTCGATTGACCTTGTTCCCACATCACACGTCGTTTCCATGACCCCCAAATCAGCACGGTTCTCGACCGGCGTCCCCGTGACGGATGCATACCATCGAGATGCCCCAAACGTTCTGAAACGCTCGTACATCTCGTTACGCACATGACATATTTCTACTATCCCAGGCACGCCAGAGAAGAGTGCCGGATGATATCGTAAGCCGAGGCGAGGATCAATGACGCACCAGCGGCAACCACACCTCGTGTTGCGGGGAATGTCAGCTAAGAGCTAGGGCAGCAAAGATTCCATCCGCTGAGCCGGGCGGTTGGCCGCTCCAACCGACACACACTCCTTGGCCCGCGTGGACCATCTCTGCCCAAGACGGAATGTGCTGCTGCAGCGTCCTCCGCAAAAAGACAAGGGCGGCATTGCGACAGGGGAGTGAGATGCATACAATGCAAATGCAACCCCTGAGTCAAGCACTGCCTGCACACCTACAAGTTACAACCACTACTATTATTATCGGGCAACCCCACCTTGGCATTCTTTGTCCTGAGTAATGCCTTACTCGGTATTGGTAGTCTATCACCGCCTACCAGGTATTAACAAGCCAGCGCCCTCCATGTCCATCGTCGTCTGGCCGAGTGTTATTCTATTCACTTTCAAGTGGTCCACTGCTGTATGAACTAACATCTCTAGCCGGTGCATCATGAGCCTCGTCAAGTTCTTCACCGCGGCCCTGGCTTTGTGTGCCGGGGTCATGGCACATCCCGAGACTGAGGAGGAACAGAAGGCCATGCTGGAGACTCGTCAACGGATTACGGCTCACTCCATACGCTCACTGGACAAGTGTGCCAACCTTCCTCCCGCGCTGGCTCTCAAGAAACGAGCCGTCGCCCGTCGAGCCGCCTGGGCCGAGCAGATACGCCGCGAGCTCAACCTGAAGCCCAGTACGTGAACTGATGGCATGGTCCACTCCTCTGACACTCCTCTGACTGACTTGATCAACAGAGATTGAGCGCCGTGACCGTGAGGATCTTGACCAGTACCTTGGCGTCTCTCATGATAGAACGTCAACGGGATACAAGCCTGACACACCTGCCGACGTCATCTTCGGGTCTAATGCTAGCTGCATCTTGACCCCTGAGACTATCATCGGCCCGTATTATGTATCTGGAGAGTATATCCGCAGAAACGTTGCGGATAAAGAGCCTGGTGTTCGCACTTGGATTGACATGCAATTCGTCAATATCAAGACCTGCGAGCCAGTGCAGAACCACATCATCGACATCTGGCATTCCAACTCGACAGGCGTGTATTCCGGCACCAGCATCAACGGCCAAGGCGGGGAGGGGACCACGTTTGGCCGAGGTGCCCAAAAGACCAATAAAGATGGCGCGGTGCAGTTCATCAGCATCTACCCAGGCCACTATACCGGCAGGGCAAACCATATGCACGTCCTGGCGACGGAGCATGCCACCGTTTTGCCCAACGGGACCTTTGTGGGTGGTGTTGCCAAGCATATTGGTCAGACCTATTTCGACGATAGACTGAACCGGGCTGTCGAAAGGCTCAAGCCATATCGGGACAATAAGCAACCTTATACGTCCAATTCTGAAGATCACTTCATCGGCGACGAAGCCACCGAGCTATATGACCCGTTCATGAAATTCGTTCGTCTGGGTCATCAGGTGTCAGACGGCCTTCTGTTGTGGATAACCATCGGCATTGATCCTGACGCCGATTATAACGATAGGGTGACGCCTATAACTCACTACCCCCCTCAACGCCCCGAATCCAAGACGTACAAGAAGCTTAAAGCTCAGGAATGAGCTAGAGCCCCTTCGAGGGGTCAGCGGAGCGGAGTGAGCGGACCAGTGTATAAAGAAGCAAACGACGTCTCATCCGTCCGTCATCGTGTTAAGTATCAATGTCCATAGTGCCGTCAATTGGGACGGCTTGTGCGATTTTAGCAAGCATCTTCTCTTTCCATATGCTGTAATTGGATCGCTGGGCTTCACTGAGCAAATCGTATCCTGGCTGAAGCATTGTATCAGCACGGCAAGACGTCACCGATGCGTCGACTTCTTGTAGCTCCTCATCTGCTGCATCCCCGTCGGCTGCTTCAGCCGAATGGAGCACGTCCAAAATTCCGTGGTACCAATCGGCAGCAAGCCAATCTTTCTCATTGACTTTGGCCACAGCCGCATCAAACTCTCTGGATTTTACGTTTCTCCAGCCCTTCCAAAAGTCCTCTTCGTCAGCTGGTGAGCTGATGATAGCTTGTCGCGCCTGAGAAAGAGATGCAAGGATCCCCTTGCGCAGCGGAACATAGCCTTCACGGTCGATGGAAGCACCAGAGTCGATGGCTCGAACGCGCATGACTACAAAGAAATAGATCGCAGCGACAAGATCAGGAGCGTATTCCGAAGCCCACGTGTCTTCTGTAGGTCGGCCGTGGGGAAACAAGATGGATTCAACTCCTGCAAGAACTGTCGGAGCAAGCTGCGTTTGATCTCTTTCGCATAAATGCCAGATAACAGGCCTTATCCAAGGAAAGAGCTGGGGTTTATTTGCAGCCGCCGTAACATGACTAGAGGACCTGCGGCCTGGTGTTCCATCTGTCTTGGAGGTCTTTCGGAACTGCGCGAGACTGGTGTCCTTGGTGGGAGTGCCTCTCGAGGGGATTGGGCGTGATTTGATCGAAGGCGAACCACCGACATGACGTGATACGGAGGTGGGCGTCCTCACGCGACTGGATCGCGGCG